>LPNX010781361.1:271101-288622 GCA_001517045.1 Pseudotsuga menziesii | reverse complement strand
TTATTGATAATAAAGAGAATCCTTCTTCCATATGTGTTTCATGTATCTTGGTTTGATAAATGTTTATGTTTCTGCATCTTATATGTGATTTATCTGACCTACTTATATATATATGAATCATCTTGTATCTGGAAGATTGTTTCTTGACAGGTGAAAGAGGAGCAACCTTGAAGACTTTGGAGAAGAAGCAGAGCAGAAGAGGACTAGCAAGGACCGACCTTCGTTAATCGAGTAAGTCTTTCTCATCCTCCTATTTCCTTTACTACATTCTAGAAGTCAATTGTCTGCAAGTTAATTGAGTATGTTGGTAACCCCAGACCTATGGTTATTAGGTGTATAATCCTTTACAATAGTGTGTGAGGCCAAAAATAGCGGTGTCTCTGCGTGAGACGGATAGTGAAGAGAAATCCTTCCTGTGAGGAATGAACAGCAAAAACAATGGAGAATTTTTCCAAACGGTGCATGAAGGTGAGCAAAACCGGAGAGAGTGGGAGAGTGGAAGTGTTCCTTGTTGTTTTCCTTTTCCCCATGTGAATGGAACAATCCAGCTTGAGGAGGGTGCATGTGTACAGGCCTGCCACCCACCACTACCCAGTAAATAACTGCCTTCTAACATCAGGGTTCTTTAGATGGGTGGTTTACACATGGATTTTCCCCATGGGTTCTAGGTTTAACAATTGCCCCCCTCCCCCCCCCGCCCCCTTATCCTTAGGAAAATCATGCCCTTTTCAATATAGTTGCATCGACATAGCTGGTTGGGGTCCTTTTAATTAAAATTCATAGTTACATGATGCCACAACTTAATATGTGCCGTATATCCTGATATACTATCGGCAACAATTCCAAATGCCGAAACATAACACAACCAAATCAATGGTAGGGCCTTTTCCTTTAGCTCCACACCATGATTATTTACAATATATATGTATCATGTATATTTAATGCATTGGGGTCAAAACCTGGGTGTTACATTTTAGAACTCTTTTTGTAGTAGACAAATTTGCTTCACAAGAATTTTGCATAAACTTGGAAAGGATCCCAATAGACATTGAAATATCTAGTTTGGTAGTGGTAGTATGGATACAACTTCCCACAAGTTGCCTATGCTTGGTTTCATCCTCAAATCCATTTCCTTCTTTCGATCTGAGCTTCAAATTTTGTTCGATTGGAGTAGAGAGAGGGTTGTAATTTGCCATGCCAAATATGTTCAATAGCTCTCCAGTTTACTTCTTCTTGGGGATGAATATGTACTTGAGATTCTGAGTCACTTCAATTCCAAATTAGTAGTGAAGGTGTCATAAATATATCATTTTAAATCCCTTCTTCAATTATTTCTTTATGGATGCAATATAGATTTCATTGTTCCCTGTCATCAAAATATCATCTCCATACACCACAAGATATACAACAAATCTTCCAACTTTTATTTACAAACAATGTTGCATTATCAAGATTAAAGTGTTTGAAATTTAATTTTAGAAGATGTTTGATTAATTTTTCATACCATGCATGAAGTTCTTGCTAGGACATACAATGAATTGATGAGTCTGTATACCTTGTGTTCTTGTCCCTTCACAATAAATCCTTTTATATGAGACATGAAGACATTCTTTTTCAAGTATCCATTCAAGAAATCATTCTTCACATCCATCCAATGATATTTCCACCCATTTTTGTAGCCAAAGACAATAGAGTGTGGATGGTAGCCCATTTTTTGTGGGGGATAAAATATACTCATAGTCAATGCCTTCTTTTTGTTCAAAATATTTCTCCACAAGCCTTGCATTATGCTTGTCAAGTGAGCCATCCGATTTGTACTTTTTCTTATAGACCCACTTCCAACCAATTGTTTTAGTTCCAAATGGAGGGTCCACCAACTTCCATGTACAATTCTTGATGATATTGTCATATTCATTTTGCATGGATTATTCATCATGACTAGCATATTCTTCAAAGTAATTTGGTTCAAGGTTAGAAGATAAATTCAATTCACAATCAAACATCCATAATTTCTACATCACCTAAATTTGAATTGTCTACATCCCCTCCATCTTCTTTCCTTGTCGAACTTCTAGTTCCCATATCTCCTACTTCATCAGGATGGACACTTTCAAGTGTCTTTATGACCCACTTTGGAACTTTTTTTGAAGGTCCAGGTTTCTTAGCTGGAGGTGTTTCATTCTATTCAAGATTCAATCTCCCAATACTCTTAATCACATCATCCAATTAAACCTCATGTTTTGTTGAAATGGCAACAAATTCTTCATAAGGGGGAGATGGTGTTGCAAAATGATATTCCAAATATTTATCCAAGATAGGGATCCCCCCTTCAAGAAGTGGAATATTCTTATCAAATTCATTAAAGGTCTTTACATGGGATCAATTTTCCTCTCAATAGACTTGTCATTTTTGTTCATTTACAGAAAAAATGACATCTTTGAACTTTTTTTTTACCTCATCATAAATATGATATGATTTGGTGGCATTTGAATACCTCAATAAAATGCACTTTTGACTCACACCAAAATGTTTTATTTGTTCCTTTGGAATTAAGGCATAACATGTGGAACCAAAGACCTTGATATGCCTCACCAAAGGAATGCGGCCATACCACATTTCTTATGGAGTCTTATTTCCAAGAGCATGAGTTGGAATTTTGTTTCTCAAATAAAATTCACATAGATCTACATCAACCCAAAACATCAACTTCACATTCTTAAAAAATAGCATGGAATGTACCATATTCAAGAGTGTCCTATTTTTTTTAAATTTCTACCAGACCATTCTTTTAATGATTGTATGGATCATTGGTTTGATGCATAATCCCATGTTGTCTAAGATAAACTTCAAATTCATTTGATGTGTATTCTCCACCATTATAGTACGGAGGGAACCAATTTGCAATTGTTCTTCATTTATAATCCCTAAATGAAATATTTTAAATGTTTGAAACGATTGATATCTATCTTTCAACAAATACACCCATTTCATCCTAGTGTATTCATCAATAAAAGTCATGATATATTTCTTATCATTTGCAGAGACAACATGCATGGGACCACACAAGTCAAAATGTACAAACTCTAATTTTCTACATGCTTTGAAATTTGAATCATGAAAATGTTGCTTATTATGTTTTCCAAGAATACAAGCAACACACTATTTCAACTTCTTTGGAATGGTGGGGAAAATAAAAACATCATTATTTTTGAGAAATCGGTAGTTGATGTGTCCATATCTAGCATGCCATACAATACTAGAAGACAATGTACCCTCTTCATGATAATAGAGGTAGGAAATATTAGGTGCTCTTGTAGATGTTCCTTTCAACTTTAGCAGTTTTTCATCTTCATATCTAGTCACGATGACTTGGTTTTGAAAGGATATCCTTATGTCAACTTTTTCCATCAAACATGTTTATGGAATGGACTTCCCGTCGAATCTACACAAGATACATAAAGTTTCTCTGCAACTCTAAAAGATAGAGAACATTATGCAACAAAAAGTTAGGGAATCTAGGAAGTTTTAGCTTGATGGAGCCAATTACATTGGGCTTGAGGTTGGACTTATCTACAAAATACAATTACACCATCTACATTCTCATCCAATTCTTCAAAAAACCTCTTATAAATGTCACGTGGGAGGTTGCACTGGTGTCGAGCAACTAATGGGAGGTTGCACCGGTGTCGAGCAACTAAGTATCTCTCCAATATGAGAATGAAGTGTTAAATAAATTTTCATTTATACCAATATTACTACAAGCAACTATATAATGACTATATTCAAGGGATTTAACTAATACAAAAGATTTACCTTTTGTTTCTTTCTGTTTATTCTTCTCTATGATCTTCTCCCATGAAATTTTGTGTGCCTTTTCCTCATGTCCATCTCTTCAACAACAAACATTGTGAAGATCAAGTCTCTTTTCATGGTAATGTCTAAACCCCCTACCTATGAAAGTCTTTATTTGACATCCTCTTTTACTTCCTTCTCCTCTATAATAATGCATATTCAAAGGAAATAATATAAGATAAATGAGCTATACAACATGCTTATAACTTTGTAATATATTGCAACTTTTGCAATAATACAATCTCTACAATCTACAATATTTTCAAGGAGGTTATGAAATCTCCACTAAAGTTTGAAATTTGATATATGTATTACAATAATATCTATGCAATGATATTATGGTCTACAATCTCTTCAACCTTATAATCTCTATGTATACATATACAATCTACAAGAGCTTACAATATATTTACATTATATTCTTTTTAAGCTACATCAATATAAGTTACAAGTAAAAAAAGAATACAAATAGAATATATGAGATACCATTAAATATCATTGAAATACATAGTGTATTGAGGTGAGGTTGAGTCACCTTGGGCCAGTTCTATGAAAATGGATAAGAATACCTTTCTTTCAAACACTACGCAATGTGAGTAAATTACCGACGACCAACCATTGCAAGATCGACAGTATATTGTTGCACTTGCGACATATTTGAATGCAATTTTTTGTCACACTTTTTTCATCGTTATTTTGACATTGATTAAAAACCATCGAAAGGAAAAAAAAAAGGTTTCCATGTGGCTTCCTTTGGAATTATTTATTTTTTATATCCTTTTTAGGATGTTGCATCAGTATTTCGACTAGCGTTCATCGATATAGCAACAAACTTGTGTTAGCACATTTCATTTTCAACAATTTCTCCCAAATTTGAATGTCAATGTTGCAGTGGATTCATGTTGATAGTGCAACCATTTTTCATCGATACATAGACAACAACAATTACTTTTCAACAAATTTGGGCAATTTTGAATGTTGATTTTGCACAACCACTTGTCCATAGTGAAACAATTTTCCATTGATGTTGTAATTGAAGGACCTTTACACACCGATGAAAAATCGTTAATGCATCAATGTGGACACCTAGTTTTTCGATGATAATGCTTTAAAATCAACACAACATTATTTCACTTTGCGATGATAGGGTGTCGATATAGCGACGTTTTATGCATAATTTAAAAATAATAATAATATCCAACTAATAAGGGGTTTTTGGGGTCAACATGCATCAACTTTGGCACCTATTTTTCCTTGGTTATTCTTGGGTCTCTGAAGTTAGATACAATAAGTGTGAAATGCCTCAGCCAAAGTGTATGAAAATATAACACCTCCATTATGTTCTTTGCAATAAATAATTCTAGGTTCTTTGAGTAATCCATCCTTGGAAATTTTGTCAACCAATAGCATTGTGTTCCCTATATGTGTGAGCGTATGCCATGGAAGAAATTTGTCTAGAGATATCCTTCAAATATGACATAAAATCCTTAAAGAATGATATCATGTATCCTAAAGAGTGATATTCTTCTTTCTCTGTGTTATAGGAACAAATGCTAGCTTGGATGCTGAAGAAACTCCTATAGCCTTTACCTTTACTACTAGGTCATTCACTGAATTCTAGGTAAGTTATGCCTCATGCTTATATATTGGATCATTGATAAGGAATGAAATTAAAACTACTGAATCTAGTACTAAGCAACCTTTATAAATGAAGTTGCATAGTTCACTTGGAGCTCAAATTTGAACACAAAAATAAATAGAGTCTTTCATATGACTTGGACTGCTCAAAGAGTTTGATACATGAATCCAAACCTAGTTGATTAGAATATTCTTTTTCTTCCTAAAATCAATGACAGATAAAGTTAATACCAATTTCATATTGAGCACAACAAACAAACTACAACTATGATTAAGTTTGACATAGAATCATTAGCATTCTTACCTGTACAATTATCTAGAGGTTTCCTATGTAGATATTTCATGCACTCTAATGTCGTCTCTCTTGAAAGAGTACCAAAAACACAAATAGTTCATGTAAGATGTTAGTAACAGTGACAAAATTTATTAACTTTCAAGGTAAATCCAAAACATCACAATTCACAGACCTGTGGTTGAATAGCATGAGTGTTGACAATAACATGCTTGATATCGGGCAATTCAGGATAATGTTTCAACCAAAGTTTGCAACATTAGTAATGTAGCAAAATAGAAATTTTTAGAAGATTATATGTGTTACACTGAGATAAATGTAAGTATCTCTTTGCAATTATACCATATCCGATTTGTACTCTCAAAGGGATCATTAATTCTTGTAATTATAAATATATCCCCAAGTGTACTTATCTAAGTTCACACACATATAAGCTAGATTTCTCACATAATTGTGAAATACAAGGATGATCATAGTGACTAAACATTTGATTTGCAAGGATTGCATTAGCTACATTTGGAAAAGTCACTAAATTGATCTCAAGAACTTGTAGGGGAAATCATATTGAATAAAATCTAAAACTAAATAGTTTCCATAAAATGTAGATATTTCAATTCAAAACCTTTCCTTAGTTTGAGGATACCCATGTTCTGGAAAATTAGGCTTCAAAACATCCAAGAAAAAGGACGCTGCTTCACGGATCATGTTATGTTACAAACATATTCACATAGACCACTATAAAAAATAGAGACACAACCCAACCCTATTATCTACAAACCAAAACAATAGAAACATAATTATACTCATGCAATATGATGGCCTCAAATACCAACTAGACCCAAGACTTCAAATCATAGGCTGAATTCCTGATTGAAATCTTCTTTCTAACCTTTAATTCAGGTTCTCCTTAATTTCGTCCTTCCGCAAGACGTTTCCCACAACTCCTTTTCCGCAACACTGCAGATTGCGGGATGCAGCTTTACAATTTTTTTTTTTTAAATTGAACTTCCACAACTAATTACGGCCACACTGGTCTATCCCACATGTGGGTTGCAAAACTTGACTTATCAAAAATTGAGTTCCCACAATTTCGATGTTTCCCGATATCCGCAATTTTAGAGTCTTCCACATCGTCGATTCTTGTGGATTAGTTATCGCCTGTTGATCAAAATCCAGATGCAGAACAGATTGTAACCATTGATTTCTATTGTGATCTTTCTTCACCATTTGATCTTCTATGAGATCTATCTTCGTAGATCGCCAAATTGATCACTGAAAGGATCAATTTCTCTACAATTTAGAAATTAAAGAATTTATACACATAATTATATGGAGTGAACACAGGATGAATTCATATCTCTACAGATTTATTTAAAACTAGGAATCCATCAAAATACACACAGAATGTAATCCTCTGTTATTTATTTAACTTGAAAAGAATTTCAAACACAGATAATTCAACTTATTCACTCCTTCTGTGCACACTCTTTATTCTCTCATCTTTCACTCCTTTTTCTTTTTCCTTCTACCCTCTCCCTTCCTCTAGACCTATTACACTCAAATTAATTTATAACACTTAGAAAACCTATTAGATCCAATTAAGTTGGACCTAAGGACCTAATAAAAGAAAAACCTATTGACAAAGATCAATCCTTGAGAAATCTACGTAGGGATCAAGGAGAACAAAGGAAAAATGACCACTTATTACAAATTTAAAACTAATTCTATCTACTTGTCATCGAACCCTATCCATATAGAACTTGATTACAAGGCAAGTTGACTCATTAGTAAATGAACTTTGAGCTAGATTCTAAGTAGATTCATCAGTCAATGAAATTTGAGCTAGATTCTCCTGCATCATACTCTCGGGGAAGAAAAGAAATTTTCATTAAGTCTTCAGGAAGTACATTGTACTTGGAAATTTCTTGCTCTTTCATCCAGGTTGCATCTTCAATAGGTTGTTTTCTCCATTTGACTAGGTATTGAAAGAAGGTTTTGTTCCTGATCTTCCTTAAGATTCTTTTATCAAGGATGGATTCAATTTGAGGTTGTTATTTTTGTGGAATTTGTCCTTGCCAATCTATAGCTGGATCATCTCTATCTAAAGTTACACCATCTAGTTGGATACCTGCATCTCTAAAAGCATACAAATATGAAACATTAAAAATTGATGAAATCTGAAGGTCAGAAGGAAGTTCAATTTCATAAGAATTTGCAGAAAAATTCCTTAAAACTTTACAAGGTCCAATATTTTTAATCTTCAACTTATTATAAGTTCCTTTAGGGAACCTTTTTTTTAAGATGGGCCATCAATAAATATCCAATCTAAAAATTCACTTCTCTCGTCTTTAGGTCTGTTCTCTGTTTATACTTCTCCGTACTTTCCTGTAATCCCTTCTTGATGTTTTCTTGTAGCTCATGCATACTAATTGCAAAGTCTTCACCCTCTGCACTTCTCTTTTCCTGTTTTCCCAAATCTCTAAGTTCATATACACCTCTTGGATGCATCCCATAAACAACTTGAAAAGGAATCATACCTGTGCTTATATTGGGTTAATCATTGTATGTGAACTCAGCCTAAGCTAAAGCTAAGTCCCACTATTTTGGATGTCCATACACCAGACTTCTTAGTATATTTCCCAAGATCCTATTTACCACTTCAGTATTTCCATCAATCTGAAGGTGATAAGAGGAACTAAAACTGAGATTAGTCCCCAATTTCTTCCATAGCGTACTCCAAAAATGACCAACAAATTTTGTATCTCTGTTAGACATAATACTCAAAGGAAAACCATGCAACTTTACAATTTCTGAAAAGAATAGATTAGCAATGTTTGTTGCATCATTAGTCTTGTGCATGCAATTAAATGATCCATTTTGGAAAATATATATACTACAACATAAATTGAATCATGACCTCTCTAATTTATAGGTAAACCTAAAACAAAATCCATGCTTATTGAATCCCAAGGCCTATGTAATATGTAATGGTTGATACAATCCTGTGTTCTGACTTCTCCCTTTTGCATGTTGGCAGAATATACATCCCTCAACAAATTTCTTCACATCATGCAACATATTTCGCCAAAAATAAAAATTACTCACTAGAGAAAATGTCTCGTCTTGCACAAAATGTCTTGAGAGACCCCCACTATGCTTTTCTTGAATTAAAATTTCCCTCATTGAACATATTGTAATACACAACTTACTGTCTTTGAACAACAATACTTCCTGCATCATATAATCTAACCATTGGATTTTTTTATGGGTAACTAGATTTTCACAGGCAACATAAATATCCTTGAAATCTACATCCTCTTTATACATAGCAATAAAATTTTCAAATCCGAAAGTACTGACCTTAACTTCCTACATTACCAAACTTGTCTTGCTCAAAGCATCATCAACTTTATTAGACTTAACATTTTTATGTTTGAAAATGAAGGTAAAGTTCTGCGAAAATTCTACCCATTTAGCATGCCTCTAATTTAACTTAGGCTGGTTGTTGATGAAATGCAAATCATGATTGTCAGAATACAAAACAAATTCCCTAGGAATTAAATAATGTTTGCACTTTTTAAGAGCTTACACAACAACATACAATTCTTTATCATAGGAAGAGTACTTTTGCTTAGCTTCATTCAACTTTTCACTGAAATATGCCACTAGCCTCTGTTCTTGACTTAAAACTACTCCCACTATTGCTCCACTGGCATCTGTCTCCACTTGAAACACTTTTTCAAAACTAGGCAAAGCCAAAATAGGATTCTCAGTTATTTTTTTCTTCAATAATTTAAAATTTCTATCAGCTGCTTCGGTCCATTGAAAAGGCTGTTTACTTCCTATGAAAATATCTATTAAAGGTGCACAAATATGACTGAAATTATTAATGAAATTCCTATAGAAACTAGCAATTCCATGAAAACTTCTTACCTCATAAGCATTCCTTGGAATTGGCCAATTTAAAATTTCTTGCACTTTATCAAAATCCATTTTCGGTCCTTCTTATGAAACCACGAACCCCAATTAGAACAATTCTTTTTTCAGGAAGCTACACTTCTTGAAATTTATCAGTAGCTTCTCCTTCTGAAAAGTACTCAACAAAAAATTAAGGTGCCTTAAATTATCTTCTCCGTTCTGACTAAAAATAAGGATTCCATTTAGATATACTATCACAAATTTTCTAGTAAATTCTTTCAGAACCTCATTCATCAATCTCATGAAAGTACTGGGTGCATTTGTAAGCCCAAATGGCATCACTAACCACTCATATAGACCATCATTAGTTTTAAATGTTTTTTTCCATTCATCCCTTTCCCTTATTCTAATATGATGATATCCACTTTTCAAATCTATATTGGAAAAATACTTTGAGCCATTTAAATAGTCCATCATATCATCAATTCTGGGTAAAGGAAATCTATACCTAATAGTGATCTTGTTGATTTCCCTGGATTCAGTACACATTCTCCATCCACCATATTTCTTTGGACTTAGCACAATGGGTACGACACAATGACTCAAGCTCTCTTTCACCAATCCCTTATCCAACAACTCCTGTACTTGCTGTTTGATTTCTTCATTTTCTAGAGGAGTTAATCTGTATGCTGCTTTGTTAGGTAAACTTGCACCAGGTATTAAGTCAATGTGATGACTAATACTTCTTACAAGAGGTAATTCATTTGGAAATTCATCCACAATAACATCAACATATTAATCAAGAAATTTTTTAACTTCATATGGAAAATCATCTAAATCTGTAGAAGTTAAAATTACAATTGGCTTACTAAGAAGAGAAAAATGTAGATCCTTTTCTTTCTGAACTTCCTGTAACAGTTCTTTTCCAGACATCAACAGGATGATTGATCCCGAACTTCCTTGAACACCTTCATCTTCCAAGGGTGACAAGGTATGTCTCTTCCCATCTTTCTCGAGAGAATAAGTGTTCTTCCTCCCATCATGAATTTTTTTTTTTGTCATACTGCCATGGCCTCCCTAAGTGTATATGGAACACATCCATAGGCATTATGTCACACAATATTTCATCCTTGTAAGTACCAATATGGAACTCCAAATTACATTTCTCATTCACCAAGAGTTGATGTCCTTTCTGTAACCAGAACACTTTGTAAGGAGTGGGATGCTTCATCCTCTTCAATCCAAACTTCTCTACCATCTCTGTAGAAACCAAATTATCAGTGCTATTACTATCAATAACCATTTTACAACACTTACCTTGTGACTTACACCTTGTTCTAAATAGAATTTTCCTTTGAACTGGTTCATGTACCTGTTTCTCTGTCTTCACCAAGACTCTCTACAACATAAGAGCCTCTACATCCTCTGGAGGATTATTCACCTATGTTTATTCTTTTGCTTCTTCCAGAGCCTCTATAACATTCAAATTTCTCTGACCTGTAGATTTATTTCTTGGATAATCCCAAGACATATGTCCAATCTCTCCATAAGTATAAAACATTACTTCTTTATTTCTACCTCTTCCTCTACCTCCTCTAAATCCTCCTCTTTGGAATGATTGACTGATATTGCTAGACCTTTCATATTCATCTTTAGAATTTCTACCTCCTCTGTTTGGAACACCTCTGCCTCTTACCATGTTCTTTCCTCTGTTCCTTTGGTTTTTCTTTCTTAGAAATTTCTCTTCTATCTTTAAAGCTACCTGATATGCATCTTCTACAGTTTTAATATTTAATAGACTAAGTTCATCATGTATATCATATCTCAACCCATTGATATACCTAGATACTCTTTCTAGACCTTCCTCTGTGTGTCCAGATCTAATATTCAGTCTAAAAAACTCTTATGTATATTCCTTAACTATCACAGCATTCTGTCTAAGGTTCTATAATTGTCTAAGAATATTTAACTAATAGTCCTTAGGAATAAATTGACTTTTAATCTTATACATCATCTTATCCCAAGAGTTAATTTTTTTCTTACCTCTTCTTTGATGGATCTGGAGATCATCCCACCAGATAGCTGCATGTCCCTTCAATCTGGTAGCTGCATATCTTACTTTCTTCTTGTCTTCTATCTCTTCAAAATCAAAGTATTTACTTAGAGCATTAATCCAATCCATGAATTCTTCAACATTTAAGTTACCTAAATACATAGGTACCTCTATTCTTGGTCTGCCACTAGTTTTCATCAACATCTTCAAGATTTTAACTTCATCAGGATCTTCTTCGTCTTCCTCAGAGGATTTGGATTCGGCTTCTTCATCACTGTCATATGAATTGTTTGAATGGTTCTTTCTTTCCATAATTTCTAACCTTTCTTCTAGTATTCTCATATTTCTTTCCATTTCTATTTCTGTAGGTTGTCTTCCTCGATCACATCCTACAGGAACTCCATGTATGCGTCCCCTTCTTATCAGAATCTTTCTTCACAGACTCAAATGATCAACTGAGATACTATGCATAATATTTGTCCTGCTCTGATACCACAACTGATGCCCTCAAAGACCAACTATATCCAAGAATTCAACTTACAGGATGAATTCCTGATTGATATCTTCTTTCTAACCTTTAATTCAGGTTCTCTGCAATTTCTTCATTCCGCAATACATTTCCCGTAACTCCTTTTCCACAACACTGCGAATTGTGGGATGCAGATTTACAACTTTTATTTTTTTAAATTGAAATTCGTCAACTAATTGCAGCTGTAATGGTTTATCCTGCATGCGGGTTGTGGAACTTGACTTATCGAAAATGGAGTTCCTGCAATTTCCATGTTTCCTGATTTCCTCAATTTCAGAGTCTTTTGCACTGTCGATTCTTGCATATTAGTTCTCACTCGTTGATCAGTCTCCATATGTGGAACAAATTGTAACCATTGATTTCTATCAGGATCTTTCTTCATCATTCGATCTTCTCTGAGATCTATCTTTGTAGCTCGCCAAATTTATCACTGAAAGGATCAATTTCTCTGCAGTTTAGAAACTAATGAATTTATACACAGAATTATATGGAGTAAACGTAGAAAGAATTCATATTTATACATATTTATATAAAACTAGGAATCCATCAAAATACACATGGAATGTAATCCTCTGTTCTTTATTCAACTTGATCGGAATTTCAAACACAGAGAATTCAACTTATTCACTCCTTCTATGCACACTCTTTATTCTCTCATCTTTCAATTCTTTTTCCTTTTCCTTCTGCCCTCGCCCTTCCTCTAGATATATTACACTCAAATTAATTTATAACACTCGAAAAACCTATTAGATCTGATTAAGTTGGACCCGAGGACTTAATAAAAGGAAACCCTATCGACAAAGATCAATCCTTGAGAAATCCATGCAGGGATCAAGGATAACAAAGGCAAAATTACCACTTATTACAATTTTAAAACTAATTCTATCTACTTGTCATTGAACCCTATCCATATAGAAATTGTTTACAAGCCAAGCCGACTCATTAGTAAATGAAATTCGAGCTAGATTCTAAGTTGATTCATCAGTCAATGAAATTCGAGCTGGATGCTCCTGCATCACAATCAAACCATAGCTAGCAATGCAAGAGGTAAAGCATTAGCTTAACCTTTGCATGAAAAATATTCTACAAATGTTAATAACATAAAACATACAAGGATAGGCTCATAACCAAAAAAAATAAAGTGGGAAAATGACTTGGTGATAGAGGGATAGGAAATGCCTACTAATCACCCAAGCCAAAAATTAACTTCATTCGATGCAAACCCTCACAATGGAAATCAATTTTAGGTCATTCCATGTCTAAATATTATGGTGGCTTTAATTCTTGAGTTTGGTGTCCATTCCATGGAAAGGTTGATATTTATTTGTAGGTTGAGACCATATGCATAAACCCAAGTTAAAGATATTTCAAATTTGATGCTAACACCCATGAAAGCTTTGGATCATTCAACAAAGTTTTTCTCTTGCATATAAAGGTAATGAATTCATCCAATGAGCAGTGGAGGGTCAAAATCAACCAAACAAACAAAGCTTCCAAGAAACCAATGGGAGAAATGTATGGGGAACCTTCAAATACCATCCAAAACAAGTAAATATACAAGGCAAGAGCTACCCTCTTTCGATCAAAATTCCATTTCCAAACATTTCAAGCTGAATCAAACCTCTAAATAACCATGCCAAAATGACCACCTAAGTCAGGGAAAGTGCCACAAAAAAAATAGATCATATTCCACACAGTTGGATTGAGATCAGGGGTGATGAGAAATTGATACATCAAGCATTCACACACACAAAGTGTTGTGAATTCACAATATTGACAATATTTCCTTGAAGAAATGTAAATCACCTCACAAATATTTTCAAAGTCCATAGTTAATATGGATTGGACCCTTAGTTAATTATTGAGGTTTTCATCAATACCTTAGGTCTTGATAATTATCCTTTTCATAAGTATATTCTTGTAATCACATAAGCATGAGCTATCATGTATTCACCCTAGCTCTAGAATGGAACACTTGTGCACACACACTCAATTTCATTTAGCAATAACCATTTGTTTGTAGGTAAACAAGGTTAACATTTAAGAGGAGAGGAATGCCAACAAACAATAACCAACGAGTAAACCATATTCAACACAACAACACCATGTCTCATTGCTCAACAAAACTAAGTAATATTACTATTTCTAATGCAATAATTCTCACAATCTATATGCAGGTGCCCCACATAAAATCTTAATAAAGTTACATTTAGATAATATTGAACTATCACCATGAATAATGTGTCACCACCATATCATCATCATCAAAATGAAACCATCGTAACCATATTCAATACGTGAGAAGCATAAATATACTGAAATGAACATGAAAATGCTATCATAAAAATATAGGACAACCAAACAAGAAACTATTGAATTAGAGTACAAACTCTCATAAAAGTATGGAAATGAAACTTGATACTAGAAACTAAAGCGCTACTACATGAATAAACTACTATACCCTCTTTTGGTGATGATTTAATATGCATCTATCACAAGTCTCATTTCCATGGCCAAGACCTACATAAATCATCAAAGATTAAAGATTTATATGACTAAATAATAATTAAGCAAATAAACAAGCATTTTAAACATGTACAAAATTCTATAAATACTAAAGTGGAATACCTTAATTATATCCTCCTGGCTTCGAGAATAATTTATTCTCTACTAAACAAGGCCAACCACATGAAGGTGGAAGCTCATATGGTCCCTCCCCCCTCACATTGCTCTCAATTCCCCATACCCAATATATCTAGTGTGACAATGTATAGTATGATGCAAGATGTGTGATCATGTAACCATATATCAATTAACATTGAAATATCTAGATAAACATTAATGAGGTGAACCTTAAGATCATTGACTAGACCATGTACTTTAATTTATCGAAAATCCATTGCACATGAAACTAATTGAATGTACTGTGTGGAAATGAAATGTTTTTTGTGCATAGAAAACATATATATAATGAACATTCATGCATAAGAAGGCAAGCGGCGCATATCAAGAATTATTGAAACAAAAACCTTGTATTAATAAAGATAGTCATAAAAAAATGTGAGTCTTAAAATCATACGATCATTTATTTTTCAGTACTTTTTTTTCTTTCAAAAAAGTCATGATCAGAACATCATCAACAAATACATTGTCCTCTCATCATGTTGATGTGGTTGCATGCTATCACATATTGTACTTCCGACACATCGTGGATGTGGATGCCGCTGTAAAGGGGAATCAACTGCAATAATGAAAACATTTATATAGATATGAATAGTTATTATCGATATAAGTATTTCATTATTTCCAATATCATTACAATGTTCTTATTGATCCTCGATTTGTTATCATTTTTGGCAGTTAAATTATTCATTTAAATACATATTTTATCATCTTTTGTATGTTTTATATCACGCAGATTATTATTCAACTTTAGGTATGAGTGTTTTTAAGGTTTATATAAAATTATTTTATTATTATAATTTTTTATGGTTTTATTAATTAAAAATAACATTATTGAAGAATATTTGATGTATTAATTAGTTTGTATAATTGTTTATAGGTTTTATAATCATTTTGGGCCAAGTTAATATGCAAAATGCATTCAGCCTTCTTTTCACATAGCATATCCAACTCGGCGTCTAGCTCGTCATTCAGCCCGTTGCATGAAAATCACTGGTGGTTTGCCAGATGTTGAGATGTGTTGCTGTACACTCTAGTCCTGAAGCACACTAGCAGATAGACACTCCGTTTTCCCTAGATCAACGCCCAACGTATCCAGCTCATGTCCCAACCTTTCATTCAACACTCCGTCCAGATTGCCTATTAGACTGTGCGTTGCTGAGAATTAATTTCGGGCATTTAAAACGTGAACCAACTACCAACGAACCATTATCCACACGTCTAGGTGATGAATCCATGTTCTATATTGTTTGCCAGCCTGCATTCTCCTTTACTTTCCACCATGTCAACCATCCATGCATTGGAATATTGCATTCAACCCACGCTCTAGAAGATGTGCCACTATGCTCTCCTCTGTTCGCCATCAGTCACCTACTACGATAAGGAAGGATCCTGTTCGCCACCTCTGAAGATCGTTCATGCTGGAGAGAAGCCAGTGCGCCACATCTAAAGATTGTATTGCGCTGAAGAAGGAGGATTCCTGCGCGTTGGCTTGTAAACAATTAAATGCTTTAAAGATCGTCTAAATTTAGAGAGCAGTCGACCTCTAAAGGGTCAACTTGCTCACCCATGTAAATCATTATATAAAGCAGCCTCTGTGAGAGAGCTCAGTTAGCTATAAAATCAGTCAATTAGCAAAGTTAGGAGAATATTTCTTGCTATGATTTACTCTTGAACTTTGTATTTCTATTCCACCATCTGAATGAAGAGATGTATGCATTGCTGTTGAAGATTGCGTTTAAGTAGAAGTTATCTAGGCATCACCCCTGATTGCTAAGAGGGCCCCTCATCAACCAGAGGTTCATTTTCTTTGTTTAGCTTAGTTTCTTTTCTATTTTAGTTAGTCTAGTTTAATTTCTAGTTTGCTTCCATAAGATTATATAAAATGTTATTCTATCTGTTTTCGGTAATAAGTTAACTTAGTTTTATTTCAGAAGTTAATTAGTTATATGTGTGCATAGCTTGCTTTCATTTATTTGCTTTCAGTCATTTTGTTTCCAATTATTTCCTTTCGAGCATTACTTTCAGTCTTTGTTTTCAAGAATATAGAATAATTTGTTTTTATGAATTTAGAATAGATCCAATTATGTTATTTCTTTTTCTGTTTTGAATTTATGCAAGTTAATTTCCAGTTTATTTATTAGTTTAATATGTAATGATTCCTTTTGTTCATGAATTAGTTTAAGGTTAATTTGATGTTAAATAGGTTCATTTACTGTTCTGATGCATTAGAATTACATCTACATGGATTCAGCTGAAGAGTAGTTCATTTAGGTTAGTTTTTACCATTTTAACTGTAGAGACTGTCATTGAGACAACCTATTCAGTCTGTTATTCAACCACCCTTTCAGACCCATAGTTCAGTCTGTCATTCAACCTTTAGTTCTGTTTTTAGTGTTTTTTAGGTGTTTTAAGATTGTTTTTAGTTTAGTTTTGTGAATGTCTGAATTATGTTTTGATTGTAATATTTAGATGACAATTTTGTTTAACATTAAAATTAAAGTTTAGTTGTTTTAAATTATTTATTAAAGTTTCATCATTTTTCCTTACTTCTTTT
>LPNX010781361.1:189886-267386 GCA_001517045.1 Pseudotsuga menziesii | reverse complement strand
TGTCATTTTATAGATGTCCTAATTGTCAACAAGGACTTAATGGAACCTTTCATACAATCTATAAGTCCTTTTATGTGTGCGCTTAGATAACCATTTTTATAGTGATTATTTTAGGGTGCAATAATCACTGCATATATGTCGTCTTTCTTCTAAATGAGCATAATTGTGCTTCCATATGATGAAGTGCTCAATTTGACATTCCCATTTTGTAGTAGCATCTAGATTAGTGTTGGATTTCATCATTCTCCAAGATGGATATGAAATGCATGGGTCCACTCAGTATTGGAACATTAAGGACTAGATAAAATGAATGGTGAAGTTATAAGTGTAAAGGAACACCACTGGGGTCCTTTAAAACATTATATTTTTCTTACAAAACCATGTCATGTTTAGCCTATGTTGTGCACACTATTCCACAAAAGAAACTATGCATGTATGGGTCAAATTTTTACATGGTTACATGGTGGTAAACCTAGTTGTGCACCTTCTCTTCTTCCTCATTTTATCCCAATATTTCTATCCCTATTCTTTCACCTCTCACTCCATCCATTGTTTTGGTTCCTCTTCCATCTCCTACACCTCCATGTCAACATCTCTTCTCCCCTCCTCTCTCCCTTCGATCCAAACCCTCTTTTCCCCTTTTATCTCCATTACTCCCTTGGCCGAGTTAGTTATTTCTTAATTTAGTGAACCCTATGCTTTATCTATCCAATCCTACCCAATCCCAACTTAATCTTTCATAACTCAAGGTTACATACTTTCCCTACTTTAATATACTACATGTTATGTTCTTCATATTTTATTCATATTTCAATAAAAATATTANTATATAACACAAAATCAAACCATATTATAATATTTATTTCGTCCATCTAATTCAAAAAAAAACTATATATATATATATATAAAACAAAAAAGCAAAACATATTATAATATTTTGTGGATGGACCTTCGACAAGCAAGCAGAGGGTGATAGCTAGGGCGATTTGGAGTCCTCGATAGAATTTCTCCCATCCACAGTATCAAGACCTCTGAAGAGCAAGCATAAGGAGATAGGCGATTTTGAGGGAGAAAAGGGTTTGAGTTCGATTGTGATACAAAGGTTGAAACTTGCGGCTAACGGATTCCATCGTGAGCCCATTGCTCCATTTGCCAACGAGCCACGAAAATATTTTCTCTGTAAAATATTAAGATAATTTAACAGGTACCCAATTGTTATGAGGAATTGACATTATTGTGGCATCACAGGCAGGGGAAAATTAATGGTGTTATGGAAATTGTGGAAGAGGAGGATTGGGAGGGTATAATTCTTGTTTAGGGTATGCCAGATAGGAATAATAATAAGGGTTACATTTTCCATTGCCGTTGTTATCAGGGTTTTACAACATGGCACTGATTAAAAGAGGAGGAGGAAAAACAGTTGCATGCAGAGGCTCTGAGATCTTGTGCTCGCCAAGGTCAAGAGATTTCCGGCATGGCTCGCTAAGGTACGCCATTCTATTTTTCATTCCCATTTGTTTTCCATTATTTGATGTATGTGATGTTGTTGCTGTTATTTGCATTTGCCACATCAAATTATATACTTCTTGTGCCCTATTTTAATACCCGATTGTAGTCCAAGGGTTTGTGTGAATGTTTATAGATTTTGATAGGGTTTTATTTCCATTGCGACGATTGCAATGGCTATCAACATCTTTTTCTATTGCCCAATATGTGCTGATATAATCTGGTTGCTGCACGGGGATTCTCTGAAACCCTGCATGAGAAATCAAACCCTATATCAGATATTATTCCATGCCCCCCAACAGTGAGAAGCCCCCTTCCTTAATAATATTTTTATTTCTAAATAAAAAATACCGGACCTTCCTAAGGAAGGTGAAAAATCCGTTGGGTGTACTTCTGGTTTTGCATTCTTGGCTGCGGGATAGAAGCTCAAAGCTGCAATGATGATGTGTGGGCCAAGAGGTAGAACCAATTTACCATTAAAATGTTTGAGAAGCTGGGTGTAGTGGGCTGTCACGTCCCGTCCCTCAACCGGCGAAGAGGACGCGACCAACACAACAACACAGCCGGGAAAATTGCCCCATGAACATTGACAGAAATCAAATGCTGAAAATGAAAGCCTAAACAACAGGCATAATTCATCATACAAGGATGCACAGTCCTTCAAACAGTCAGCGGAAGCAAACATAGGCATTCCAGCATTCAACAAGTTCATTATAGTTCATTTAACATCAATATAAATTACAAAGATGCAGTAAACAACAGTACTTATATTTCAATGAAGAATCCACCCGCAACCAGCTACGTCGCTGCAACGTTCCACCCAACCATAGGCCAGCTTGCTCATCAATCTCTCAGCAACGCTGCCACCCCCGAGCTGGGCATGATTCCTCCGGAATAAGGGTCAATTGCAGGCTTAAACATAGCCAAGGGGACACATAACAACAAACCAATCACAGCTGGGTTTCACAGGCTGTCAACAAACAAGCCAAGCCAGCACAGTCCAAGGGACTAACCACTGCATACCAGCAGCAAAACAATTCCCTTCACAACCCTGTGAAGAAGCAAAATGACCGATGACAGTCCCAAACGAAAGGTAAGACACAGCTCCAGCCTATAAGGCAACTCAGAGTAGGTTTTGGCCCTAACGTGGCCAAAACAACTCAACAACAGCACCCAAACCAGGGTATATCAGCAGCCACAACACACCATGAAGGATAACAACAGTCCATAGTCCCAAAACAGGGAAATTCAGCCAATCAGCACACACAATTCCTCAATAGAACGGTTGGGAAACATCACACAGTTCCAACAAAGGAGAAGAACAGCTCCCAGCGTGGACGGACAAGGGAAATTCAACCCACGAATTAGCAATCCATAGTGGTCCAAAACGAAATTGGAACCCACAACCGGAAAAACTCATGGGGAAGGCAACAGCCCCAAACACAAACAGCAAGCATGGCTCACGGCATGGGAAAAAACGACCCAAACATCTTGTGCGTGAGGAAAAACTCGCACCCAACAGAAAAATGCACGGGAAAGACATACCTGATTTTCTGCGTGAGGATTCCAGCAGTAGAGGCCCTGCGTGAGGAGAAAACAACTTCGATTTTGCCCGTGGATGAACAAAACAACATCAAGGATGCGAATTACAGTGCGTGGGTGCTTCAGCAACTCGTGGAGCCCCAGAAAATGTCTGCGTGAGACTAAAATCGCCCAGAGCCTGTGCGTGAGAAGCCAACAGACCAAAATTGTGGTGAGAGTGTGAACTGACCAGGGAAGAGTGCGTGAGGGAGAAGAATGGGCAGACATGGGTGGAGTGGGAAATTGGGTAAGGCTGACAGCCTCCCACAACCACCACCACTTCAGCAATAAATGCCCTCAGCCATAACTCCTCAACCACCAGCTGAGCATTAAAGAGGTTGACAAGGGAAGATGGAAAATCAATAAGGGGACAAAACAACAAAGGTAATAAAACATGGGTTTTTCCCCCATAACCAAGGTTTGACATCCCCCGCCCCTGATCCTTCGGAACCATGCCCTTTTCATTCAACGTTGCACTGCCGTAGCTGGTTGTGGTTTGTTTTAATTGATGTGCAGGTTTACATGATGCCAAATTAAAATGTGCCGGATAGCACGACATACCATTGGCAATTATCCCCATTGCCGAAACATACACAACAAAATCGATGGTGGGGCTTTTGCCTTGAGCTCCTCACCACGATTAATCACAATATATACACCATGCAAACGGGGTCAAAACCGGGGATGTGACATGGGCCAGGTGCTCTCCCCCCTTTTTATGCATTTCTTCGGGAGACCCAGTCAAGTATCAAAGTTGAGTCTCCAAGCCCATCTGAGTAACCCAGGTACTATTATACATTTCCCCCTCTATAAAACCCCATTTCGGCTTCTTGGAAAATGTATGGAATTTCCTTATTATGGAGAGTCCTTGAGGTGAACTTTTTTGGAATTGGATGGATGCATTTAAGGTAAGGTATCTAGATAGGAGACTCTATTTTTAGCACTTCCTGGTAAAGGTGGCCAAATGCATACTCCCCAAGATTGGAATAAGAAGGAACCACGCAACCCCAAGATAATAGTGGCCCCATTCTATGGTTATTGCAGTCTTTCATTGATTTGCTTCCGCCACTCTGACCCGATCGTATCCAGAGAATCAGGGACTACATGTTGGGCCAAACCAGACACTAGGCATATCATTTAAGAACTGGTCATTAAATAGCATTTATAAGCTGGTTATTTATGAGCTTGTCATTACTGAACTGGTAATTTCTGAACTGGTCTAGCAGGATTAAGTCCCTGGCTGGCCTAGATGGCTTAATTCCATTCTTCTCTTGCCTTTTTACTAGCCTTATTACGAGGGATCATACCTACATTCGACCTTGGAAGGCATACATTGTTCAAGAAGAATTGCCTTACTACTAGTGGTGATATCACGTATCTAATATGTTTTGTTGTGTTCTTCATGCTTACTGTTTCCTGGAAAAGGAGGTATTAGTGTTTAAACCCAAGCGATGGATGCAAGTTTGTGATTTTTGGTGTTTAAACCGAAGCAATGGATGCAAGTTTGTGTTTTTTTTAAGGTGGAAATTGCTTTTGTCTAGCTCCAAGAGGATTACAATTGACCCAAATTCAGCAGGCCCACAAGTGGCCTGTTTTTATCAATACACAATGGCCCTTAAAAATATGAATCAATAATTACAACTAATTTTCATTTGGCTAAGTGCATACTCTTATGCCGTAATCACCCAGGACTTGCACCTGGAATTTAACCTGACGAGTAGACTGATATTCCACTACTGAAATACAACAAAGTAGAAATGTTATAGATGAGGTACACAACTAAATTGAGAAACCATCAAATATCAATTGATGGCTCATCTTTGACTTCAAAATTATCTGAAAATGTATCAGTCAATTGACGTCTTGCAATAATTTTACTTCAACTTCAATTGACAAATCGGTGCATCCTACATAACTAGCAGTAATCTTGACAACGCTGAGAAAAACTTCAAAATACCTCTCTCTGCACTAGTTCTCTGGGAAGATGAGACCATCCATAGAAGCCAATCAAAATGATCACGACTTCCTTTACAATGATAGCATATAAGGCTGCGGCAGGAAGCTACAATAGACTCATAATAGGAGCTGTTGTATCATTCTACGGCACAAGTAACAGGTCCTGTATATTAACTAGTCCTGATCTACATATTCTTATTTACATAATAGTATTTGCTCTATGACATATAAGCTTCATGGGATAGATATTAATAAAAAATCCATATCTTTGGATTAGCCGGTATATTATTTTATGGTTAGTATTTCAGGGACATTATTACACTTGAATAGAAAATATATACTATGAATTACCAAGTGTAAAGTATGACCATTAAGGGTTAACCAGGCAAATATGGATTATACAAAAAGCAGTAAGATCTCATCGTTCTTGATACAATTTATTACATAAAGCAAGAACCATGTCTGCATAATTATGGAGTAATAGATATAACTCGAATTAGTCTATGAACCCTTAATTAATTATGTTTCTATGCCTGATACTCTTTTGCTAACCTAATTAAGCAATTAGTTAGTATATTAATTAACTATATTCTAGTATTGCACATTCCAGGCTAATTATATGGATACCTATGGCATTGTTGTTAACAATTAAATATATTGGCTTATCTTTACTAACGATAATTAAACATCCTAGATAGTGTCTGTCTGCCACTAGAACTAACAACAATGAAGTAAATATAAGGCCCATAAGTATATTTAGTGTTAACTCGTTTACAGGATTTAGGTTAGCACAACTAAGTACACTACTAAGCACCCATGTTCCTTTGCCTTAAGAGCCCGGTTACAAAGCGGTCCAGGGCTTCTTAGAGCTTTTTCTCTCAAGGAGTACTTAGACGCAAAGAAGTTTTAGTCACTTTATTTTAGAAACAAGTGGGGTTTATGAGATACAAAATCCAAATTGCTTTCTGCGTATTGGTTCGCTTGGTTACCATATGAAAGTTTCACTGTGGGGTGTACCATTTTGCTAGTTTTTTGGATCTATTCCCACAGTAAGGGGATAATGCTAATTCTTGAAGGGATTATATAACCCAAACTATTTTAGGTGAGTAAAGTTTAACGTTTCATTTTATTTGCAAATCATCGAATCATATAGAGTCGATCCGGAAACACTTTTTGTCACTTCAAAGTCATATTGTGAGAGGAGCATTATTACCGCATGATAATTAAAGAGACATATTGCTTTATGTGCCTTTTTGTGTATTGGTTCAACTAGTGTCTATTGGCCAGCTTTCGATCCAACTCCACACTCAGCTATTGTTCAAAAAAAACCCGTCCATCTGGCTCCCCCTCCAGCCACCTAACAAGCTCTCCAGCCCAGCTATTTACCCCATATATATAGTAGGAGTAGGCCATTTGGAAAGAGCATAATCTATATATATAGTGAAGGAATATTAGTTAAGGATGGAGGGAGGAATAGCGTGGGAAATTGTTTCATTGAAGAGAGTAGTAGTGCCTTAGGGCGTAATGTTAGATAACAATGCTAAAATGACAAGTAGTAAGTCGAATGACTATTATACTTTACTTATTTGTCATTTATATCAAGTTAAGGTCTTGGACGTTTGGATTCTTAAATTAGTGTAAGGTGGCAAGCTACTTTTGATAGTGCAACCGGGATTATATGGGGAACATGCACATGATCCAACCCTAACACATTGGAACTTGGAAGGATCAAGCTTCAATGGGCCCCTTTGGCTCAAAACATCAATAAATGATTTCTAGTGTGGGAAAGGGTTTTACTCCCTCCTCTTCAATAATAACAAGGATAAACATAAAATCATTTGGAGAGGGTCATGGTTCTTAGGTTTGAATAGGTTGAACATAAACCACTGGTCTCTCAACTTTGATCCAGAATACAAGGTTTCGATAAAGGGTTTGGGATTGCCTGCATTTTTTGCCTTGGATTATGTGAGATGATATAACTGTTAATATTAGCTAATAGTGGAACATGCTGTGAAGGTATATAGAAACCACAATCTAAGCAACGGTATACACAAGTGCAAGAATTTGTATCAAGTTTGAACTAGAAAACGACCTTCCAAAGTAACTAGATATACAACTAAAAGATCAAATTATGTCCAAAAATTAGACTAAGAACAAATACTGTTCAAACGCAACTTTGGCCATGACTACGGTCATTTTGTGAAGGATTTCCCCAAAATTGCTCTCCATTAAGAGGATGGATTCAAGAAGGTTGCAAACTAGAAAAGAGTAAAACGAAGCAATGACAAACTCAACAAAAAAAACAACAACCCCCTAAAGATGGGGAAATCCCTCCTCTAGAAATTGCTAAAACTGCAGGAATAGAGCCTATAGCCTCAGATTCATGTCTTCAATCTCCAATGAATATTGTTGAACAAGGAGTCAAAATATGGGACCTCCCCACCACCAATCCCACTTCCCTATTCACCACACTAAGATGAGGATTGGCCTCCTCTTTCCCCCAAGGAGAGACAAAAAAAGAATAGAAGGATGGAAAGCTCACAAGGATGCTATAGAAGAGGAAGCAACCAACAATAAGTGGTTGGTAGTGCAATCTACCATAATCTAGGCCTTTTCTTCAGGGGAAAAACCCAAACCAAATAAAGTATGAAGTTATTATCTTGGAACTATAGGGGGGTTGTATCCCTAATAAAAGAAATTCTCTAAACTCGTTGCTTGAAAATATTTCATGGTTATGTTTCAAGAAACAAAGCTTAAAGCAAAGTTTTTTGCATCAGTAAATATAGGGATTTGGAAAAAAATGAATGGTTTGTGAAGGAGGCCGTAGATTTCACTAGAGGACTAGCAATCCTGTGGGACCTAGCCATTATCCACACAGATAATGATTTAAAATTGGATCACCAGATCTAACTGACCTGTGAAATGATCCAAACCAACCAATCATTTCAATTGTTTTGTGTGTAAGCCGCACACAATGCAATGGAAAAAGAAAAAAGAAATGTTGGATCTCCCTTTCTGATTCTCTCACTTCATCACCTCCTAAGAATGGAATCTTAGCATGAGATTTTAACCTCATCCTAAACAATAAAGAGAAAACATGTGGTTCTCTTGTTCTCGGCCTATGAAGAAAATAGATAGAGGACATTATAACAAATTTGGTTTCTTTGACATCAAACCAAGAAGGGGTAAGTAGTAGTACACCTAGATGAACTGCAGAACTGGAAAGACCCTCAGAATTTTTTGGGTCATTTTGACCAGTGGTTATTGAGGCTGTACTAGCTAATTGTTGAGACATTATATGAAATTCATCAAATGGGTGATTAATAATTATAAATTTGAGGCACCTACAAAAGATTGTGCATTGTTATAAGAACAGTTTTCCATAAGACGAAATCTCATTGATAGATTAGAATTTTTTTAAAATAATATAGTATTTGTCTGTCAGAAATATTGCTCAAGACTGAACCATCAAACTGTTGTGGTGCCAGAGGTCCACTGTATGCTGTTCCAAAGAGAGCACATGATATAGAGAAAGGAAAAGTAGGTTGCTAGATGATAGAATTGAGTAGTTGAGCCTGTAAAACTGCAACATTTGCGACGCTTCCATCAATGAAGCTTTTTCGAGCACCATTGGTTGAAGAACTGCATGTAGATGCAGTGCTGCTAGCAGAAAACATATCTGCAATTACCGGAACATTTCCTCCTATTGTGTTAGCAGCTCTTGCACTAACACCACTGATAGAAGTTACACTAGTAAAAGGCAAAACGAAAACAGATCCATTTTGTAAAAGAAAAGGAAATATTACAATGCTGCAATTTGTTATCAGCATGTGTATTCATAAGATTAAAGTTTTAAACTATAATTCAATAGTCCCTTAAATGTTGACTTAAATTTCCACCATACCTGAAATATTGCGCTCTTTTTTTGTGCTTCTTGAGTTTGCTGTTGTGAATTAGACTTTATTTCTAGTGCATCCATGCATGCATTACCTTCCCTATTATTTTCCCCATTTACATTTGCAGCAGTAGAATCTCCATCAGCATGTCCTTTATCCTTTAGACAAGTCCACAATAAGTAATGGGACCTACCTTGATATCTTAGAGCAGTAGTTGTAGATTGTTCCTATTAAACCATTTCCATATAGACCAGTTGAGCTTCCACATGGAGCAGCCCACAAGGGATTAGATTTCATCTACCGTTGGCAATCCATGAAGTGGGTAATATACACGTGTTGCGCAGCGCTTCTGTGAATGTCGTGTGGGGAACATAAATGAGGGAAGTTGCACAAAAGATTTGAATATGCAATAAGCACACTACGCAATAGCTAAAACTTGACTGAAATGAATATATAGAAAGTCACCTAGGTACGTAAACCAATATAAAGAAGTTTGTAATTAAAAACTTTTCTTCATGACATGATCTCTATATTTTTGTAAGCATATGAATTTTTTCACAAAAATGTGACAAACAACTGATCCTTGAATCCACTGACAAGTAAAAAGTTTCTTTACCAAGTCATCATTTTGATTGCAGATCATCATGCCTCGCTCTCAAACTTACTTCGAATTAATTTTTATAGATATTTTAATATCCAATGTTTCAATGCTTAAATAAGAATCTGTGATGTCATAGCAAAGAAGCATTGCTCGGTGCAATGGCCTAATTGAAAAGCACCACCATGGTTATCTTGCAGCTTAGATGAACAATGTCCAAAGCAACAGTTCATACCATTCTTCACATAAAATCAGAAACAAAAGCATTCCACCAAACAATTTTAAAACTTTGATGCCAAAATCCTTAAATACGAATCTATAATGTAATAAACATGCACTTATCATAGTCCATTGGATTCAATTTTAATGCTCTGTAAGCAATTTCAGAACAAATAGTTAGACATAAATGCTGCATCAATGACATCTTAGTGCACTGATAGACTAGCCAGTTTTCAATTTTCATTATACAGAGTGTTGATATAACACAAAGCTACATCCAACAATCACTTAGAAAACTGGTCATATGTGATCTAAATTTTTTTACAGGCAACAGACTACTAGAGACTTGGGCTGAATATATGCATGTTGATCTGCATCCTCTAAGCAATGCTAGAACATGTGAACCTATTAAGTACAGGGAATACCTTTGAACCATAACTAAAAACTTAGTTCAAATAAAATGAAAGAAAATAAAAATGGTTGGATAGGACTTGCCTCTTCTTGTGCTCTTCTTCATGTACAGCTTCTTCCATAACTAGGTTTTATGTAAGTTCACTATCCACATGCATTGGGCCATTAAAGTTTGCAACTGTGTGATTTTCTTGTGGATCAGATGTGCTTTTTATCTCCTCTTTTACAGAACTATCGGTGTCTCTTCTTAGTTCTTTTTACTCGGTAGTTGAATGGTTCTATGAATCAGCTTTGGTATTAGCCATCAAGCCTATCATAGTTGGAACTAATTTTACTCCTTGAGGAATTACTTTCAAGTCCATGTTTGATATGCCTTTGTTGGAATGGAAACAGAGATCTTGCTCACCAACAGCTCGTTCTGGTGACCAGCAAAGATCTGAAATTAGCATGGGTCCTTCTTCCTTTGTTTTAGAGCTCATTCGATGACGTTTTCTTTTTATCTCCTCTGTTGCAGAACTGCTGGTGTCTCTTCTTAGTTATTTTTCCTCGGCAATTGAATGGTTCTCTGAATCAGCTTTGGTATCAGCCATCAAGCCTATCACAGTTGGAACTAATGTTACTCCTTGAGGACTTACTTTCGAGTCCATGTCTGATAGGCCTTTGTTGGAATGGAAACAGAAATCTTGCTCACCAATAGCCAGTTCTGGTGACCAGCAAAGATCTGAAATTAGCATGGGTCCTTCTTCCTTTGTTTTAGAGCTCATTCGATGACATTTTCTTTTCATAGCTGCATACCTAAGATCATAATATGCTTATCTATGATTATGCAGCAGATGAACCCAATTTTAGAATAGATTGCAATGTGATAGATAATAGACCAAGTGAGACTTGACATGGATGCTAAAAAACCATGCCTGAAATGAGATCCAGACAGAAGAAACATGAGAAACAACCTCTTTGTTATCTTTAACATATGATAGGGGCCTAGGGCATTATGTCTAGCAAAATTGAAATATCAGCAGTGTTTAATTCCTACTGCCTAGGAGTCAATTTATCTTTAGTTCAACATTTATTTTTGTTCATATTCACTCATCAAACATGCATTGATATTTTGTAACAAACCAACATTTATAGTTTTATTTTCTATTTCCATTATTATTCCTGTTTTTATTTTTATTTTAGAAATATGTTTATTTTGATTGCACCGAAGAGGTGCATTCTACAGCCCAATAGGGGATAGATGTGTAACTCCTTCCATGCTCATCCTAGAGTTGACACGTGTCCTTTATAAAAAAAAATGTTATTAAAAATAACATGTCGACTTAAATTAAATTTAAATTATTTAGAATTGCAAATATATATAACAACATAAATTAGATAAACTAAAATCATAAACATTGGATTACACATTTCATCAACATTTCCATTCTAAAAAAGGGTTTGCACATTGAGAGATTTGATCCCTCTCGGTGTTTGGTAGATCCCCTTTTAGATGGATCTATGCTGCTAGTATCGAAAGTTCAGAGATGTTTGTGCCATTCATTGCTGGTTCATTTCTTTGAGATGAGCTGCAATTGCTATAATATTTTTAGTTTATTCTATGCAGCATTTTGGTGCCTCCCCTTTGCCTGCTTATGAACCTGTTTTTGATTGGGAGAATTAGAGGTCCTACATCTTTGGAATGAGAACACCAGAAGTTCCACCTACTATATGTGGCAGGTTTTGTGTTTACTTGATGTAGTGGAAATATGCACTTGTCTTCACTTTCACATGAAGGCATTCTTTATGCTAATTTTTCAAAAGGCCACGTCTTCTTGAAATTCATAACTAATATCTTTCAATTGACATGCCATTGTTGTTTCTGCCCGTATTTTTGGATATAATGTATCTGAATGGTTTTTAGTGGACTTCAAGCAGGTTTTGTTGGTGATTTCAATGAGTAGATTATGTTAACTTTTCATATGCTTAACTAAGACATCAGTATTTCATTTGGTTTTCATAACAAAAGCATATAAACAGGACCACTGAAAAATAGACAAGCATAACCATACAAAAGGAACACAAAGATTTATCCTGGGAAAACCCTAAAGGGAAAAACCCAGCAAAAGCTTCCTCAATATAGATGTCCCAAAAAGATAAAAGATAAAACCAACAAGGATATCAAAGCCTGATCCTCCTCCTTCTCCAGCTACTTCTCTTCTCCACTAATGCGCTACACAAGTGAGAGTGTGTTATCAAATGAGGAGAGCTACACCTCTATTTATATTCATCCGTTCACTTCAATTAACTCATTCGACATGTAGGCTTGAGTTACACATGTAGGCTCAAGTAACCACACTGGGGTGCTAATGACCCACCTTTACAATTAGAGGGGACAACCTCATGACTCTTATTAGTTCTTCTGATTAGAAGCATCGGGGTACAAGATAATACAAGTGGTTCTCCCGGTAGGAACATCGGGGAACACAAAATATACATATAGAATATTCTTCAAAGTTACAATATTTCAACACTCCCCCTTAACGAGAAGGGTATTCTACAACAACATCAACAACAACAATAGTAGGAGAGAGATAGAGGACATCATCAGCATAATCAGGGTAACACATCTATAAATCATTGGAAGCTTTTCAACATTATGTAGTCTTCATCTTCAATATTCAGTCTTCATCATCATTAATCCTTTGACTGCTTCGATCAGCAACATCTTCAGCACTTTGACCTTTCGATCAGCAACATCATCTTCAGCACTTTGACCTTTCGATCAGCATCATCTTCAACACTTTGACCTTTTGATCAGCAACATCATCTTCAGTAATTTGTCCTTTCGATCAACAACATCATCTTCAACACTTTGACCTTTCGATCAACAACATTATCTTCATCATACTCTGATCTTTTGATCAGCAACATCATCTTTAGCACTTTGTCCTTTCGATCAGCAACATCATCTTCAGCACTATGACCTTTTGATCAGCAACATCATCTTCATCATACTCTGATCTTTTGATCAGGAACATCATCATCATCATACTCTGATCTTTCAATTAGAAACATCATCATCATCAAAACATCATTATTATCAAAACATCAACATCATCAAAACATCAACATCATCATCATCAAAACATCAACATGATCCTTCCTTTCAGAATTACGAGATCAACATGTCTGTGGTACTCAGACGATCCTTCCTGTCAGAATTACGGGATTTAGGTCTTTACAGAGTTACTAACGATCCCTCCTTTCGGAATTACGGGATCAACACATATGTGGAACTCAGACAATCCTTCCTATTGGAATTACGAGATTTAGGTCTTTACGGAGTTACTAATGATCCTTCCTTTCGAAATTACGGGATCAACATAGTTACGAAACTCAGACAATCCTTCCTGTTGGAATTATGGGATCAAGTCTTTACGGAGCTACCAATGATCCTTCCGTTTGGAATTACAAGATTTATGTCTTTATGGAGTTACTAATGATCCTTCCTTTCAGAATTACGGGATCAACACATCTGTGGAACTCAGACAATCCTTCCTATTGGAATTATGGGATCAAGTCAATGATCCTTCCTTTCGAAATTACGGGATTTAGGTTTTTACAGAGTTACTAAAGATCATTCCTTTAGGAATTATGGGATCAACACAGTTATGGAACTCAGACAATCCTTCCTATTGGACTTATGGGATCAACACACGTTCTCAAGTACCAAATTCATCGGATCTATTATGAACCAAGATTCAAGGATGATACAATCCTACCACCTTCTCGATGACTGAAGTTCACTGGATCCGTTCTAAACCGAAGTTCAAGGATGATACAATCCTGCCACCTTCTCGATGACCGAAGTTCACCGAATCCATTTTGAACCGAAGCTCAAGGATGATACAATCCTGCCACATTCTCGATGAAGTTCACCAGATCACATCTAGACATATGTCCCAGGATGATACAATCCCTCTTCATTCTCAAGGACCAAGGTCTCTGGATCACTTTAGGGTAAGTGTCCAAGGGTGATACAATCCCACTACAACATCATTACTCCCCCTTTTGGGGAAGACCCTTTCGAACCACACCAATCTTGGCACTGCACTTACATCTGATCAACACATGATGCGAAGAATGGCACAACACTTACATCTGATCAACACATGATGCGAAGAATGTCTCATCACTTATATCTGATCAACACATGATGCAAAGAATGGCTATGCACTTACATCCATCCAGGTGGGAACATATCCTGTTCACAATGATGGAAGGGCTCGCACTCATATCTAATCTTGTAGGAACCAATCCTACAGTCATATCAGAATGGCCCCCAGTCCTCCTCGACTGAGCTACTTGGTAACTAACTAGGTTCCTCCATTCTCCTAGAGAATGGTAGTTGCCCTTACATCTGACCTACTCGTCGGAATGGTAAACACTCACATCTGACATGGAAGGAACTTAATCCTTTAGCCATGAAATAATGGTTTAACCCTTACATATGATCAAGTGGGAACACATCCCTCTATCACATCAGAATGGCTACTCAGTTTTTACACTGAGTGTTCCTGGTAACTGACCAGGTGCCTCCATTCCTAGACTGGCAATTGCCCTTACATCTGTCCTACTCGACAGAATTTCCAGAACTCATATCTGACATGGAAGGGAGAAACCCTATCACCATGACAGAATGGCTTAGCCCATACATCTGATCATGGAAGGAACCAATCCTCTCACCATGTCAGAATGGCTATGGGTCTCATCACTTTCTCTTAGAGGGAACCTTGATCTAGAGAACACCAAGCTTCTCCCTGAAGTACTCGAACTTTAGCCTAGCCAATGGATTTTTCAACACATCAGCTATCTGTTCCTCCATTGCAACATATTGGAGCTTTATTGCTCCCCTTTGCACCATATCCCTGATATAGTGATACTTGATCTTGATATGATTCGACTTGTCATGGAACACTGGATTCTCTATCAACTTTACGCAACTCTGGTTGTCACAATGTATACAAGTAGCATCCAATTGGAGATCAAATATACCAGATAGTAGCTTCCATAGACATACTGCCTCACAACTAGCTGAACAAGCTGCGACATACTCTGCTTCAGCTGTACTTAGTGCCACACAGGATTACTTCCTTCTAAACCAAGAGATCACACCTGATCCCATACTGAAGCAACATCCTGAAGTACTCTTCCTGTCAATGGCACTGGCTGCCCAATTTGAATCAACATAACCTTCCAAGTTAATCTTTTGATTCGCATCATACTTGAGCCCATAATCAATTGTACCCTTCAGGTACCTCAGAACATGCTTTGCAGCAATCAAGTGAACATTTCTTGGATCTGTCAAGTACTAGATCATGGTGTTCACAACAAAGCAAATGTCTGGTCTCGTGTTCGTCAAGTACATCAATGACCCAATCATCTGACAATACATTGTAGCATCAACTGAATCTAATGAAGCATCACTCAATAGCTTCAGGTTCGATGCCATCGGTGTGGTCATAGCCTTGCAGTCCATCATCCCAAACCTCTTCAGGATCTCTATTGCATACTTCCCTTGTCCAAGAAAGATTCCATTTGTACTCTTCCACACCTCCATACCTAGAAAGTAATGCATCATCCCCAAGTCCTTCATTTCAAACTCAGCAGCAAGCTTTTTGTTTGTATCAGCAATCAACCCATCTGTACCTGTCACAAATAGATCATCTACATACAGTAGAAGCATCACTGGGTTGCCATCCTCAACCTTGTAGTAAAAGTTGGAATTTGCTTTACTCTTGATAAAACCTAGAGTCATCAGTAGTCTATCCATCTTGTCATACCATGTCGAACCTCAGGATCTTTTGCAGTCACTCCCTCTGAAGTGGAGCATCATACTCCCTCTGTCTTTCATACTCTATGCACTAAAACATTCTATAATGGAGTGACAAGTAGTATCCATCTAGGATCACTGGATACCAAGATTCTCTATCTTGAATTTTTTTTTTCAGAAGTTCATCTCGCACCCATCTGTGAGCTTGTCATCCTTTATCAACCTTGTAGCAGAGGTTCGGATATTCATCAAGCTCCTCATGTATGTGTTATCCCATGGGTGTCTTCTGAACTCGTACAAGGCCTTCTTTCAATTCCACACATGATTCTTCCTATCATGTGTCTCAACTCCCACTGGCTGCAAATGTCTCTTCGTAGTCTATGCCTTCTTTTCATGAGAAGCCTCATGTTACGAATCTTGTTTTGTATCCCACGATGTTTCCACCTACTACATGATGGAACTATGAACTTCTCTTCAGGTCTCGATACTGCATCCTAGACATCATTCTTTTTGAACTGATCTTCCCTTTCTTCTTGGTGGTTGGAAGGTTCTACATCAATGATGTCACTGCATTCGTCATATTATTCTTTGTCTTTGAACTGTCGTCACTTGTTTTTCGGAACAAGTCTTCATTCTTCTTTGCTTGTAGGTGATTATGTATGCGATCTTTCCTACAAGTCAAATGCATTTATATGGTTAGAAACATTTCATAAGGAATATTCATACTGGCAAGTTATTATGCATAAATATATGATCATGCAACTACTTTAGCCAATACAACATTCATCCATAACTCACGAAAACTTTCTATATGCCTTCCATCTCTACGAGGACAACATTGAGATTGTGCACTAATCCAATATGTTAGCAAATATGTTTCATTCTAGATAAGTAGCAATGGAGAGTTGTATAGCACCATGAGCTACTTACCCATCGCATGCATATTAGTAGTATACTGTCGTTAATGTAAACATCCTATCATGCATAATATATCAACTGAATATAAACAAATGCATAACAAAATAATATCATGAAATGACAGTTGATTACTTATCTTTATTTGTTTCGTGGGTATACTCCTTCTTGAGTCTTCAGCTTCATCGTCTTCTTCATTCATAATAGCATCATTTCTTATCCAAATGCTAGGGTGGATAAGAAGTTATTCAAGAGTTGAGATCTTCATATTCCTCATTGCTTGAGGGATTTTCTTTGGATGGTGAGATCTTGATCTTCAATTGCTCCCATCTTCTCTTCTCTTCTTATGAGTCAAGCTTCTTCTTCTTCCCAAATTCTGCTGAAAGTGATCACTTCCTTTTGGCTCACATTCCTTGAATGAATGAATCCCATGATCCTGGGAGGCCATTCAAGGTGGATATCATTACTTCTACGTTCTTCACTTCTTCTTTCACCGCTTCAAGTTGTTCTTTTATTTGAGAGACCCTTATGAGTGCATGGTCTCTGCATTCTGGATCTTCACATTCTTCAACTGGTTTCTTAAGGTCATCTTCTGATGTATGTTCTTCCCTTCAAATAGCTTGGTCAAGGAATCAAACATCTTTGATGTCTTTAGGGAAGACACTTGTGGTACAAGTTGATTTGTGATTGAATCAACCATGATCTTCTTGGTCTTGACCAAGTTCTACTTGTGTAAGGCTTTGAGCCTCATATCCCTTTGGAACTAGAACCTCTCTACTCATGTAGGTGTCCAAATCATTTCTTTAGGGAGATCATATACTTCCATACTTGGAAGTTGTCAAATTCACCAAGCTTATCATCAAGCTGATGTGATAGATCACTTTGAAATGAGAACCTCAAATGGAAATAGCAAAAGATTAGATCTTACCGTTTTCAGGTGTCTGTCCTGGTTCCAGAGCTGGCTGATCTAGGGTTTGTCACATAAACCCTAATTTTCAAAAATTGGAATATTTCAGATCTGATTGGATAGAAATATATATCTCTTCAAATGGAGCTGTCCAATGTACTCCTTTTCTGAAAACAGTGGAGGGAAGCTCCCAAAACAGGAAGCCCTAGTTTTCCAATTTCTTCTGCAGAAATACCTGTTACTGTTTCTGTGATATATACGAAATTGAGATTCTTCTGTGCCTAAAATTTCGTACTGAGGTAAAATTTCATGTCCCTGATCCAACACCATAAGTTTCATCAGAATTTGTTTCACCATTTTATATTTATGATCCTTTTCCCAAGGTGACCTGTTATAGGACTGTTCAGAACAGTGAAGTTGTACGGCATGCCACGTGTCACTAGTTGATCTTCTGATTCTGATATTTGGAACACCAAAATGAAATTCTGTTCCCTTTCTGGAACATATTAATAAATTCCATTTGGACCTCTTTAGCCCAAGATATTGCAATTCTCCCCAGGTATCCTGTTTAGGGATGAATTCTGGAAGAGGCTGGAACCCTAACGTGGAGGGATCATATCGCCCAGAATATAGTAAATCTAAGGCTGAATTTTGGACACAGTGCGCATCCAGATTTTATCTTCCGTCCATGAAATTTTTAGCTCTTGAGGCGTTTCCAAACACATAATGTAGTGAATGTACCAAAACTTAGCAGTTTTAGTATTTAGGGTTTTTCCTAGCTCGGGGTCAAATTATGGTTTGACTTTCCCGGAGTTTCACCGAACCAAATTTCTTGATCCAGGTCTCTAAATTTCGGTTTTGATGAGGAGAAAAATCCTATGCTAGGTTCACTCAAAAATTCCTCTTCTATACAAAGCCCTAATTTCTGCACCGAAAACTGAAAATGCTCAAAATCGAATTCCGCTTCGACAGAAAGATGCGCCCTTCAATGGAGAGTCAGCCAAGCCTTCTTTTACTGATTGATTGTGGAGAGAGAACCAAAAAGTAAGAAGCTCTAGATTTTGCACCTGCACAATGTATTATTTCAGGGTGGCTCTGATACCATGTTAACTTTTCATATGCTTAACTAAGACATCAATATTTCATTTGGTTTTCATAACAAAAGCATATAAACAGGATCACTGAAAGATAGACAAGCACAACCATACAAAAGGAACACAAAGATTTATCCTAGGAAAACCCTAAAGGGAAAAACCCAGCAAAAGCTTCCTCAATATAGATTTCCCCAAAAAGATAAAAGATAAAACTAGCAAGGAGATCAAAGCCTGATCCTCCTCCTTCTCCAGCTACTTCTCTTCTCCACTAGTGCGCTACACAAGTGAAAGTGTGTTATCAAATGAGGAGAGATACACCTCTATTTATATTCATCCGTTCACTTCAATTAACTCATCTGACATTCAGGCTTGATTTAATCATGTAGGCTCGAGTTACACATGTAGGCTCAAGTAACCACACTGGGGTGCTAATGACCCACCTTTACAATTAGAGGGGACAACCTCATGACTCTTATTAGTTCTTCCGATTAGAAGAATCGGGGTACAAGATAATACAAGTGGTTCTCCCGATAGGACCATCGGGGACCACAAAATATACATATAGAATATTCTTTGAAGTTACAATATTTCAACAGATTAGCCATCCATCTCTCATAGATTCATTAACTATGTAATAAAGCATGAAATGTAGAGATTGATTAGAATATATCATTCATTTTCAGCATACATGTTTTACTATTTCAAGTTATTACCTTTGGTATTCGTGATATTGAAACTCTCATCCTAATACACATACATGTCTATATGTATGTCTTGTTACAACCATTTGAGGGGATTCATATATTGGAGAATGAGGTCCATTGTCAGTTCAACGAAAGGACAATATGCACTTGTCTTCACTTTCACATGAAGGCATTCTTTATGCTAATTTTTCAAAGGCCACATGTCTTCTTGAAGTTCATAACTGTGTTTACTTGATGTAGTGGAAATATGCACTTGTCTTCACTTTCACATGAAAGCATTCTTTATTCTAATTTTTCAAAGGCCACATGTCTTCTTGAAGTTCATAACTGATATCTTTCAATTGACATGACATTGTTGTTTCTTCCTGTATTTTTTGATATAATGTATCTGAATGGTTTTCTTTTTCAGTGGACTCAATATATACATCAAGGCTTTATCTTTGGCCTTTCAAGCAGGTTTTGTTGGTGAGTTCAATGAGTAGAATAGCCATCCGTCTCTCAGAGATTCATTAACTATGTAATAAAGCATGAAATGCAGAGATTGATTAGAATACATCATTCATTTTCAGCATACATGTTTTACTATTTCAAGTTGATATATTACCTTTGGTATCCATGATATTGAAAATCTCATCCTAATACACATAGACATGTCTATATGTATGTCTTGTTCCAACCATTTGAGGGGATTCATATGTTGGATAGTGAGGTCCGTTGTCACTTCAACGAAAGGACAAAATTCTAATATGTGTTTTTCTGTTCCTATGAAAGATTTACTTTCTCAGATAGTAAGAAATTTTGTTTTAGGAAACTGATTGAAGTTTTCTGCCTCTTGCCAGAGCCTTTTTATGGTACAATATGTTTATATCATAGATAAATGAGAGAATAACTGACATAGGACTTCTATTTCCAGTTGTTTCCCAATGAAATGCAAGATGTAAGTACCGTTCAATTTTTCCTATTATGGAAGCAGTTGATTTGATTGATTTTTATTTAGTTAGTTATCTCGTTTTCTTTCTTGTTCTTAGTTCATTATGCCTAAATGTTCTTGGCACCCTACTTATCTGTTGCATTGCCATTTTTGAAATAATATTTTGTTTCTTATTCTTAGTTCATTATGCTTGAATGTTCTTGGCACCCTACTTATCTGCTGCATTGCCATTTTTGAAATAATATATTGATGTTAGACCAATAATTTTTTTAGCTTGGTTTTATTTTCGAAGATTGACTGATGACAAGATGTTTACAATAATATGCCAGGGTATGTTGACAACACTGTGCTATCTTTTCTTTGGACTCCCCATATTCATTTGTTTGCCTACTTATTCAGTTGGAAAAGCCTGCAACTAAAGGAGGAGTGACACCATCAGTATACTCTTGCAAAGAACCTATAAGTATGTTTACATCAAATGTATCTTCCTTTTCAGTTGTTTCCTTGTTTGATGAAGTTTACTTAACATTCTTTGCTCAGTGCTAAATTTTTTAGCATGGCCATGTCAGTGACAGTGTTTCTTGATCTTGGATTTTGGACTCATATATTTATGCTAGTATAATTTAGATGTTTTGTTTCAATTAGAGTTTTCCTTGAATAAATGGAAGCTGTCTTTCTCTTTGAAATATCATATAAATATTATATTCTTCTCGATGTGACATTCCATTGATGTTCTATTCTAGTGCCTTTTGCTTTAGAGGATGGTTGAACAATTTTTGTTTTTGTTTTTTGTAGTTAATTAATATCTTTGTCTTGTTGAATTTCAAAATTCTTCAATATGTAGTTTTTAGATACCACGAAATTCTCCAAACTTTCCCAAGCATTTGCCTCAAGACTTCTACATTGCTATGCTGAGTTTGAGGATTTTGAGAAAACCCAAATGTAGCCCTATCCTATGAGGATGCTGATACATTGTTGATACATATATGTAACCCAGGAAATGCACCAGAGAAGATGACAAATCTGATATCATTTTCTGCAAATTGTTGTTGTTAGGTCTCATATAGTGGTACACTTACAGTTGCTAGGGAATAGTGATTTTTGCAATTCCATTAAGCCAATTTCTTGAGTTTTGTTCAAAATTCCTAGAAAAGGTTTATGGATTTCATAATATGCTTGATGATATATTGTGAACTTATAAAATCTATCATCCTTTGCTGACCATTAGATACTCAAAGTTGTGTATTGATCCTTTTTACCATTATAGAGGACTCTGTAAGTTAGGTTCCCAAATTCTTAAAGGGTGCTAGCTCAATGGAAGAGCGCCTGCCTTACAAGCAGGAGGTTGGTGGCTCGATTCCTCCATGCCCTAATGATATTATAATACCAGTTAAAAACAACTATATTAGTAAGCAAAAAATAAGAGACAAGTGACCAAACAAAATAACCAAAATTCGTATATAAAACTACTAAAAACGACTAAATTAGTGACAAAAAAATGAGAGAAGCAAAACTAGGCATTAAAAAGGATGCAACACGTGGCACTAATAATGAAGCCAAACATGGCGTTGATATGGTAGCAAAATAAGACGTGAAACTAGGCATTAAAAATGATGCAACATGTGGCGCTAATGAAGAAGCCAAACATGACGTTGATATGGTAGCAAAATAAGACGTTACTTTGGATGCAAAACATGGCACTACATAGGAAGCAAAATATGGTGCAACAATAGAAACAATATTTGGGATTATTTTTGTAATGAAACATGATGCAAAAAAAGAAGCAAACAATGGTGCAAATTTGAAAGCGAAAATTGGCACATATTTGGAAGTAAAACATGCTGCAAAATGGGATGCGAAAGTGGTAGCAAAAATGGATGCAATATTGGATGCTAACATGGTGCTATTAAGGATGCAAATATGGCACTAATGGGGATGTCATTTAAGAAGCAAAAATGGACACTTGCTAGGATACAAAATAGGATGTTATTTTGGAAGCAAACCTCGACGTTGTTTAGGGAGAAAACTTGGACACTATTTTGGAAGCAAAAGAATAGACGCTATTTTGGACGTCATAAAGGATGCTATCTAGGAAGCAAAAACAGATGCTTTTTGAGACGCTTTAAGGTTTTTCCATGACGCATCCCATTTAGTGTCTAGTTTGACCACTCAATGTAAAAAAAAAAGTACACTAAAAAGAGACGCTAATTCCAGGATTTGTTGTAGTGAATCAATCATGAATATATTTTACAAGTTTATTACAATGATGACATTATTGATGTTATTTACCTACGTGTCCATCGATGGGGAAAGTGGGGCTTTCCCCAAGGTTTTTTAATACTCCACTACACCTTTAAAACTGTGCTTGTTACCGAGATCTAGTTCTTCTTTGGTGGCAACTGATTGGAACGTATTTCCTTGCAATTCATAACATCATGAAATAATTTTCCTATAATAAATCTATTTTTTCTTCACTACAATTAGATAAATATGGCTACAATTAATCATTTGATTCTTACAATTCGTGCTTTTAGATTTTGATATCCACCTTGGCCTAGTTTTTGTTGGTCGTGTTTTTCCAACCTTGCCTTTTTCTCTTTACATATGTCAGGGAGCCTATTAAAAATTTGAAATATGTAAGATATTGCAATTTTCATTTAAAACTAAAAAAAATTAACGTATTTCATTGAAAATATCATATGCATTGTACCTTGTTGATCTAAGTGGATCCTTTCCTTGTTTTTTCAATTGATTCTCATTTGCATCATCTATGAGGGCCTTCCACACCTTCTCTAGAACCATTGAAAGGTGCTCATACTTAAGGTTATTTTTCAAAGTGACTCTATACTAGTCCCTGGCATATTTCAAATTCAAGCCAGTTGCTGAGGTGACACTTCTTTTGTTGAAGGTATTACCAAACAAGTTGACCATATGGTCAATTAGATCATCTTTCAATTTGATATTTTGAGCATTCCACCATGTTAGAATGGTGGGCCCAAAAATATCCAAGGCCTTGTCATGCAAGTTATTATAAAATACATTGTTTCCTGAAAAAATGATATGATCATCAATTTAAAATAATATGAGATATGTCATGTGGTTTTCAATTAGATGATATAAAAAATAATTAAGTAATTAATACCTAAGATATTTGGTATCTTGATCAAAACACATTCCTCTTCCACCAAAATGGTGACGGGAAGTGTTCCCATGCTACTCCAGGATAGTAATCATCACAATCAACACTAGTTTCTTCTCCAACATACTCATGTTAAGTCATAGCGTCTGAAGGGCCATGCTCATTCATGTCATCATACACAAAAGTAGTTTCCTCATAATTTGATATGAGGCCCACATTAGGAGAGTCAAATAGCCTCACTAGTATGGTACATCTATGTTGTGGCATTGGAGCATCATTGCTACCAACACTAGTCTGTGTAGGATGTCCATGCATAGGTGTATCCAAAAACACCTACTGTTATAGTTGATTTTACCACACATGGTTGATCACATATTTATGGCCTTCCCTATCCCTCTGTAGACTCTTTAGACCACATGGACTCATATTATCCTTTGATTTTCCAAGATCATCCCTTAAAAACCCCTGTTTATTGCTGTACATGACTTTTAACCTCATACTCACCTATACATGCGAATTTTGACCTCAAACCCACGTACATTGGTATGTGTGCATAAGTCCAAACATTTTTGGAATTTTCGTCATATGAATCTGAATAACTTGACTCTTGGCCTTACAAATTCCTTGAGAATGCTCTGATTTGACCCTCCATTTCCCTTTTGGAGTGCTATTTAAGGAACCCATTGGATACATTGAAGAGGAGGAATTGAAGAGCAAAGAAACTATAGTCCATTGTTGCCTCAGTTTTCTTATACTTGAGTCTGCATCCCTTTGTCCCTTTGGAGCACTTTGTGTTATTCCCAAGATTTCCTTCGTCTTGTGATCTTGCTATCAAGAGATGGAGGACTCGGTTTCTCTGGTTCGTAGACATGCTGACAGAGCTTGTCACTCTTGTAATCTATGATTTTATTAATAGAAATATCTTTTCCTGTCCAATTAATCTGGATTTGAATATGAATATTGTATCCATGGACATGTTTAATTGCTTATACATTGTTGAATGCTAGAGTATGTCTAACACATTATTATAGAGCATGCTTGTCTTGTTTGATGTTATTGAGAGCGAATTGCTATTGCAAGCATGAATTGGAAAAGCTCAATGGGGATCTACTTCAACTGTTTGGAACAAGGTACAATTCGATATCCCTTAGTGTTAGATGTTTGGTTTCTCTTGCATATTGGGAAAGATTGATTTCTGGTTTCTATCTGTCTGTTGTGGTACACCCCAAGCCATAGGAAGTTTCTCTTCGTATCAAAATTGGTGACTCCACTGGGGAGAGTTCCTAGTTGTTTTTCTTTGGGGTTTTTGGTATTCAATGTACTTGAATTGCTCTTGATTTCTTTGTTTTTGTGTCGGGTCTAGGGGTATGTTTTCCTAGTAGGGTCTTGAAGAAGTAAATTTTGTCTTAGCTTGTCTGTTTGCCCTATTTTTCTTCCTTTTTCTTTCGATACGTGGATTTTTCTTTCACAATCGCGTATACACATGGGTTTTCCTTGAATAGTCACATGTGTATGCTCTTTTACTGAGAACAGTCGTGTATGATTTTCTTTTGAGCCTTAGTTTGAGGATTAAGTGTTGCTGGGTGAGTTTTGATGATTGTCGAGTCTTCTTGGATGCTTCCGGTGTATGTATACACCCTCTTTTTTTTACTAGAGACTTATTTTAGTTTATTTTTAAAGCTTTGTTCTTGTCATCCATTTATCCATTTTTTGTTTTGAGATTAGTGCATTAGGCTTCTTTTACCTTACTGCCTTTCTCGACTGTTGTTTGTGACTGGTTGCAGGGTCTGGGGGTTGTAGAGTCATTTATTTGATTTCATACCTCATTTATTGCAAAAAATACAAAGATATTTTTGCTTTTGCATACTTATGCATCTCTTGAATTTTTCATTGGCACGATACTTGGACTAGGTTTTCTTACTGTTATTATAGTTAGATTTTCATATAGAAATGATTGAACTTACATTTGAAGGAAAAATATTTCAGCTCATGTAGTGGCATACCTTGTTCTTCATTCTAGACATTGCACTTGGCATTGCTTGTTAGGTGTGAATATTTACTTCACTGCTTAGTCATAACTTCATTATTTGCATGACCATTTACCCTTTGAGTAATCACAACCAATTAAAATCAACGCTTAATAAAATGAATTACACTCTTTTATTTTCTAGGGTGCATAAAAAATAATAGGTTTTAGGGTCTTGGAATAGTTCATCGTGAGTAAATTCTCCAAGACTACTAAACAAAACAAGTAGGTTTTTGTCCAGTTGAGAGTGTGAAACCCTTGATATAATTAGTGTTTTTCAAGGCACTCCTCTTACATGAGAGTTAAGCATGAGGCAGTGCACGTGATTGTGAATGGGATGACCCTTGGTCACTTTTTGTGATCACCGGAGATATTTCCAGGATTGTATTCGTATTCAAGGGCCTTTGAGGTATTGATTGGTGCACCCTTGGGGTACCAGTTGTGCTTTTAGGATTCGAGATTTGCTACCCTGCACATACGGTCGATCCCATCTGTGACTATCCTCTTGAGAATTTGTTATATTGAGGTGACCTTAGTTGCCTTACCTAGTTTATCAAGGGGATATTTGTAGAGGTTATTCTGTAGGTGTCCTGGCCAGGTAGGGGTCAGACAATGTAGTCTCTATATGCGTTGAAGCTACGGGACACTATAATTGGTTATGAGCCTTCACTTGTTGTGTATGGGAGTCTCAAGCCTCTCCTAGGAGAGACATACCTGCTTCATTCAAGAGCTCACTTATCCTACCCTTGGTTTGCTTGTGATTTGGATTTAGATTTTCTTATGTGTATGCTCTGTGCATGCTAGTTTTCTTAGGGTTACGTAGCTAGATTGAGTATTTTCTTTTTTGGTTGAGTCATTGTGGATTCGGGTGCAGCAGCTCGCCATTCTTGTCATTTAACTATGTCTCCTCCTCCTTTGGGAGAGAGCACCAGACAATCTAGGAGGACTACTTCTCACTTTGATTCACACACCATGGGCGATAATGAGTCTGAAATTCTGGAGCAACCCACTTCACCTTTCCCTTTGTGGGAGAATGAACCCCTGAGCACATATGGGACTCCGTGAGGGTCTGGTCGTCATTTGAATGGCCCTTCACATGAAAATTTTTCACATTACATAGACCATGCGCACACACATCAATGGTATTGGATTCTGGGTGATGAGACTCACCACAAACCCATGAGCACTAGCAATTATTAGGTATGGCATGCCTGATTTTCTTGAGACTGGCTCGACATCCCGTGTTGAGTTAGATGTTGACCCTGGAAATGCTCCTGGGGGAATTTCCATTCCTTTTAATGCAGATAGGTTTGGTAGCACTAGTCACATTACACCTTCCATCCCTGTGGTGGAGGTTCCTTCACACACACATCCTAGGCCTAGCACTAGTGTTCCTATTTGGGGACCAAAACCTAGACATGTGAATATTGGGGGAACGATTTATATTCCTTCACATATTCCATTGTCTTTGACACCAATCCCTTCAAATGATTTTTTGATCATGCATCATCTTCCTCACCCTAGTAGGCCTTCTAGCCGGAGTTCGACTACTAGCCATGTTCATTCTACCTATACTAACACCGTAGTGTCACAGGTCCATGTGCCTTCTTATGTGTCAGTAGGACATGTATCTTCCCATGGACCATCTTATGGACCTTCCCATGGATGATCTCATGGTCCAATTTATGGAACTTCTTATGGACCATCTTACGGAAAAACCTACCAGTCACGTAATTATGGATTTGTAGCACTCCTGTCTCAAGGTACTCCAAATCACAATCCTTATGTGCAACCCTATATGGGTCAAACATGAGGAGGTTACTATCCCACTGGCCAAGGCCATGGTGTATATAGCAATCAACCTTATGCGAACCACTCCTATCAAGGAGCATGGAACCAATCAAATCAACCTAGGCTCCCTTTCCTTGCGACTTTGAATCTACCTAATCTGTCGATATTGACGAATGATCCTGTATCGCATAACCCAGCATGGTCATAAATTCCTACCAAATTTCCTTTAGACATTCCCAAATTTGAAGGTAAGTTTGGTGAAGATCCTGGTGAACACGTCATGACCTTCCATCTTTGGTGCTCTTCGAATTCCTTAAACGATGATTCCGTCTGTTTGAGACTATTTCAACGCACCCTCATGAGTCCTTCCGTGAAAAAGTATATAGATTTACCTAGGGGGACATATTATTTGTTTCATGACCTTTGTATGAATTTTCTTAACCACTTCTAGCTACCCGTGCATTATGATGCCGATACCAAAATCTTGTCGACATTTCGACAAGACAAAGCCACCCACCTTTTGGATCATATTCAAGAGTGGTGTAGATGGAAGAGGATGATTAAAGCCTTTATACCACCATAGTTTCTTCTAAAGTGGTTCCTGAAGTCGTTGTTACCCTATATCGTGAAGGATGTTTCCACATCAAGAGTGAAAAATGAGGACCAAGTTATTTTAGGGCCCAACATTTGGACTTGATTTATGCTCAGTCTAGGCTCCTTTATGAGATCATACTTAATGCTACACGTTCCAATTTCGACCCCAAGTTCAAACCTAGGCCACGTGCTGATGGTATTTTTGGCTCCACAAGTACCAAAATTGCAGATTTAGTTGTGAAACAAGTGAGCCAATTATCACTTAACCAATGTACATTGGGACAAGTTACAGCTTCGTCCCTTCCTACCCAGTCGGAGGATGTACTTTTTGTGGAATCGTCAAACCCAAAAGGTAACCAACAACCTGGAAGGAATAAAAAGAAAGGAAAAATAATAAAAAGGGTGGGAATAATAATGATAATGTGACTAATGACAAGAAAAATAACAATAATACTGCTGGGGGGACAAGAAGCCTAAGCGGAGGGTAAAATTTCCTTACAAGTTGTGCGGGGTTGACCACCTCACTCACTTGTGCCCCCGTATGGAAGATGCCTCGAAGTTCATAGCATAGGGCCTAGTTTTGTTTACAAATCCTTTACCAAATAATCAAAATATGAACTTGAGGACCATGGATCCTGGTTGTGCATCAAGTGGAACTCAAAACCTGTCGGGTGCCACTAGTGGTCATGCTTGCATCAACATGGTGAAAGCTACTAGTGTTGTGACATGTGTGAAAGATTATGGTTCATCACAACTAGACCTTGGGAAAGAACTTTCTCCACCTAAGAGCCCTTTGTGAATTAAAAATCCTATAGATAAACCTGAAGTTCTACCTCACATTCCTAAGGGATTCTTGAAGTGCTTGGGGCACAATCCTAGTGCTCGAGCCGCCCATAAGTATTCAATTGTCGAGGATTTGGTCCATACTCCTTGTGTGATGCCCACATTAGAAGTACTTCAGACTTTTCCTTCACAGAGAAAGGCCTTGTTGTTGGCTCTTGGGGTGGGTGATGATAGCTCTCCTTCCATGATCAAATTTGAAACTCATGGAATATATCTTTGCTTGCATTACTATGTGTCTCTTCTGATTCATGTAGAGTGTTTAAACAACACCATCATGTGCACTGTGATTGATGAAGGCCCTGCCACTTCCGTGATGTCTTTGGCTTGTTGGAAGGGCTTAGGTTCTCCCACGTTGTCTAAATATGCAAAAATGTTGACTTCTTTTAATGGAATATTGTTTTGGCCGCACGATATACTTCCTTCCCTAGAGGTCCAATTGGGGGGAAGACTATTGTGATCGAGGTTGAGGTGGTTGATGCACCCCTTGAATATAATATTTTGCTGGGTAGGAACTAGATGTACAGTATGTAAGCTATTGATAAAAAATATTTCCAGAATTCAAGTGTTGAAGCATCATCCGGAGCTTCTATCCTGATTATTGATCATTCTCATCCAGAAACTGAGAATGTGGGTGTGGGTATGTATCCTTCTCTCATGGGAACCTTTATTTTTTTTCACCTGTTCTTATGATTGGGTCTAGTATTGGTGGGGCTTCGACCTCATTGAATTTGGTCTCCTTTCGCACCTCTCATATGGAGGATCCTTGGATTCTTCCTTCACTGAGTACTTTGAGTGATAATTCTATACCTGCTGAGATAGACGTGTCATTGCCTACAACATTGGTGACGTATCAAGATGATCTTGATCACATCGTAGAGCCTTATTCCTTCCTCTTCCTAGACAGAGGAGGAGGACCCTTATGTGCTACCTTCTTGGGCAGTAGAGTCATCTCACTCTCAAGTGTTAGAGTTTTATCATTTAAGCAACATGATCTTAGGACATTATTTGAGAGAATAACATGCACAACAATAAACACAAGAGACAAGAGACACAAAGAATTTTCCTCAGGGAAACCATAAAGGAAAAAAACCCACAACTTCCTCAGAGATAGAATGTGCACCAATGGCAGCAGTAAAACCCAAAAACATAAGGATGATCTCTAACAACTTGTTGTCTCTCTCTCTCTCTCACTCATGCGACCCAGTGAGTGTGTGTGTGTGTGTGATAAATACAGAGGCTCACTCTCTATTTATATTCTTTCGTTCACTTAATGTCCACTCCAACATGTTGGCCTCACTTAACAATTACTTACTAGGGCCAACATCTCTAGGAGAGTCTAATAACAACCGTGGGGACTTTTCCCTTTGATCAACAAGGATGGTTAACCTTGACTCAATTGTGGGGACTATTTCCCTGACTTACAATGGAGGGTTAAACTCAATGAATTTACATGACTTGTTTACATTATTGAATCTCCCGATTGGAACATCGGGGCATGACATGACTCAATTACATTATAGATACTTCCCAGAATAAAAATCAGGGTACAATACATACAAGTGAATACATTTTGAAGTTACAAATACATCAACACTCCCTCTTAACTAGGAAGGTATTCTCTCAACATAATTTATCAGCACAAGTCTTCTTCTTTGTATCATCTGGATCATCATCAAGTCATCTTCATCTTCAAGTCATCTTCATATTCAAGTCATCTTCACCTTCTAGTCATCTTCATCATCTTCATCATCTTCATCAAGTCTGGATCATCATTGGATTTGGATCATCACTAGATCATCATCGAGTCTGGATCATCATCAAAGTTGGATCATCACTGGATCACCATCAAAGCTTCCGCTATTCAATCAAATGGTTCTATCTCTTCATTCTTCTCGTCACAGGAATTTCTACAGATCCAGACCTTTTTCATGCTGGTTGTAGGCCTAGCATCTAAGTAGGTCTTCATCTTCTTCAACACTTATATCTGACCCAGTTAGAAAGGCCCACCCAACACTTACATTTGACAATGAGAGGAACACATCCACCATCATTTCAGAAAGGAATGACCATCACTCACATCTAACCATGGGAGGAACACATCCACCACCATGTCAGAAAGGCCCAACACTCACATCCACTGGAATGATAGGAAACACCATCTATCATCTAAGGAAAGGCTCAACACTTACATCTACTGGCATAACAGGACACACCATCTACTATCCAGAGAAAGGCACAACACTTATATCCTCTGGCATAGCAGGACACACCATCTACTATCCAAGGAAGGGATCAACACTTATATCGACTGGCATGGTAGGACACACCATCTACCATCCAAAGAAAGGATTTGCACTTACATCCATCAGCATGACAGGACACACCATCTATAATACAGGGAAAGGCTCTGCACTTACATTTGTCAGCATGATAGGATAGACCATCTATCATCCGGGGAAAATATATGCACTTACATCCACCGGCATGATAGGACACACCATCTATCATTCAGGAAAAGGATCTACACTTACATCCATCGGCATGATAGGACACACCATCTATCATCCAGGGAAAGGCTCTACATTTATATCTGATCATGTGGGATCCAATCCCATAGTCATATCAGAATGGATCTGCACTTACATTTGATCATGTGGGGACCAATCCCATAGTCATATCAGAATGGATCTTAGCTCTAGGCTGAGTATTCTTGGTAACTAACCAGGTGCCTCCATTCTCCCAAAGAATGTCCTTTAGCACTTATATCTAATCATGTGGGAACACATCCCTCAATCACATCAGAATTTCTCTACACTGATCATGTGGTAACACAACCCACAATCATATCAGAGCATTTTTGCACTTACATCTGACCATGGAAGGAACCAATCCTCTCACCATGTCAAAAGGGATCATAGACTCATCACTTCCCCTTGGAAGGAACCTCGATCTAGAGAACACCAAGCTTCTCCCTGAAGTACTCAAACTTCACTCTGGCCAATGGCTTAGTCAACACATCATCTATCTGCTCATTCGTTGCAACTTACTGGAGCTTCACTGCTCCTCTCTGCACCATATCCCTAATATAGTGATATTTGATCTCGATATGCTTCGACTTGTCATGGAACATTGGGTTCTCAGACAGCTTCACACAACTTTGGTTGTCGCAATATATACAAGTAGCATCCAACTAGAGATCAAACAAATCAGATAATATCTTTCTAAGCCACACTGCCTCATAGCTAGCCGAACAAGCTGCAACATACTCTGCTTCATTTGTACTCAGTGCCACACAAGACTTCTTCTTTCCAAGCCAAGAGATCACACCTAATCCCATACTAAAGCAACACCTTGAAGTGCTCTTCCTATCAATGGCACTACCTGCCCAATCTGAATCAACATAACCTTCTAGGTTAATTTTTTGATCGTCTCATACTTGAGCCCATAATCAATTGTACCCTTCAAGTACCTTAGAATATGCTTTGCAACAATCAAGTGAACATGTCTAGGATCTGTCAGGAACTGGCTCAATGTGTTCACATCAAATAAAATATATGGTCTTGTATTCATCAGGTACATCAAGGACCCAATCATCTGATGATACATCGTAGTATCAACCGCTTCTGATGAAGCATCACTCAATAGATTCAGGTTCGATTCCATAGGTGTGTTCATGGCCTTGCAGTCCATAATCCTGAACCTCTTCAAGATCTCTACCGCATACTTCCCTTGTCCTAGGGAAATTCCATTTACATTCTGCCACACCTCCATGCCTAGAAAGTAGTGCATCATACCCAAGTCCTTCATCTTGAACTCGAAAACAAGTCTCCTTCTTGCAACTTTAATGAGTTCCTCTTTTCTATCAGGAATAAGTCATCGACATATAACACGAGCATCACTGGTCTTCTTCCTTCAACCTTGAAGCAAAGGTTGGAGTCCACTTTACTCTTAGTAAAGCCTAGAGTCATCAGTAAGCTATCCATCGTGTCGTACCATGTTGAACCTCAGGATCTTCTGCAGTCACTCCCTCTGAAGCAAAGCATCATACTCCCTCTGTCTTTCGTACTCTATGCACTGAAACATTATGTACTGGAGTGACAAGTAGCTTCCTCTGCTACTAATATTCTATGTATCCATCTAGCGTCACTGGATACCAAGATCCTCTATGTTGAACCTTTGCAAAATTTCTTCTCGCACCCATCTATGAGCTTGTCATCCTCTATAGGCTTCCATCTTCAACCTATAGCAAAGGTTAAGATCTTCATCACTCTAGGTGATATTCAAGCTCCTCATGTATGTGTTATCCCATGGGTGTCTTCTGAGCTCATAGAAGGCCTTGTTTCATTTGCACACATGATTCTACCTATCATGTGTCTCAATTCCCACTGGCTGCAAATGTCTCTTTGTAGTCTATGCCTTCTTTTCATGAGAAGCCTTGTGATATGAATCTTTCCTCGTATCCCACGAGGTTTCCATCTACTACATGATGGAACTACGAACTTCCCTTCAGGTCTCAATACTGCATCCTAGACATCATTCTTCTTGAACTGGCCTTCCCTTTCTTCTTGGTTACTTCTTCATAGCTGGAAGGTTCTGCATCAATGATGTCGCTGCATTCGTCATATTATTCTTCATCTTGAACTGTCGTCACTTGTTCTTCGGAACAAGTCTCATCCTTTTTTGCTTGTAGGCGATTTTACCCGATCTTTCCTACAAGTCAAATGCATTAGTTGTATGGTTAGAAAAATTTCATAAGTTATATTCATAATGAAAAATTCTTATGCATAAATATATGATCATGCAACTATTTTATCCAATACAACATTCATCCATATCTCACAGAAACTTTCTAGATGCCTTCCATCTATACCATGACAACATTGAGATTGTGCACTAATCCAATATGTCAGAAAAGAGATTTCATTCTAGATAAGTAGCAATGGAGAGTTGTATAGCACCATGAGCTACTTACCCATCACATGCATAGTAGTAGTATACTTTCATTAATACAAACATTCTATCATGCATAATACATCAATTGAATATAAACAAATGCATAACAAAACAATATCATGAAATGACAATGAAATACTTATCTTTATTTGTTTCGTGGGTAGACTTCTTCTTGAGCCTTCTGCTTCATCATCTTCTTCATTCATGAAATCATCATTTCTTATACAAATGCGCAAGATGGATAAGAGGCTCTTCAAGAATTGAGTCCTTCATATTCCTCATCGCTTGAGGGATCTTCTTTGAATCATGAGAGCTTGATCTTCAGTTGCTCCCCTTTCATCTTCTCTTATTATGATTCGAGCTTCTTCTTTTGTATGCTCTTTCCAGAGTCTACTGAAAGTAATCACTTCCTTCTGGAACAAATTCCTTGAATGAATGAATCCCATGATCCTGGGAGGCCATTCAAGGTGGTTATCACCACTTCTACATTCTCCACTTCTTCTTCTACCGCTTCAAGTTGTTCTTTGATTTGAAAAACCCTTGTAAAGTATAACTGTATGGTCTCAGCATTATGGATCTTCACATTCTTCAACTGGTTTCTTGAAGTCATATTTTGATTTATGTTATTTCAGTGTCTTTAGGGAAGACACTTGTGGTATAAGGTGATTCATGATTGAATCAGCAATGATATTCTTGGCCTTGACCAAGTTCTTCTTGTGAAAGTCTTTTAGCCTCATCTCCCTCTGGAATTGGAACCTTTCTACTTATGTAGGTGTCCAATTCATTTGCTTCAAGAACTCATGAGATCCTATACTTCCATGCTTGGAAGTTGTTAGCCTCACCAATATTGTCATCAAGATGGTGTGATTAGTCATCTTGAAATGAGAGCCTCAACTGTAAATACCAAAAGATTAGATCTTACCGATTTGAGGTGTCCATCCTGGTTCCGAAGCGCTGATCTAGGGTTTGTCAAATAAACCCTAATTTTCAAAACTTGGAATATTTCAAATATGATTGGATAGAAATATATGAATCTTCAAGGTGAGTTTTCCAATGTACTCCTTTTCTGAAAGCAGTGGAGGGAATCTCTCGGAACAGGAAGCCCTAGTTTACCAATTTCTTTTGCAGAAATTCCTGATACTGTTTCTGCGGTATCTCCAAAATTAATTCTCCTATATGTATGAAATTTTGTACTAAGGTAACCTAATATGTCCTTGTTCCAATAACATAGGTTTAATTATAATTGGTTTCACCAATTGGGACTTATGAGGGTTTTCCCAAGGTGACCTGTTTCAGGACTGTTCAACATAGAGAAGTTGTATGGTCTGCCATGTGTCACTATTTCACCTTTGGGGTATGAAAATTTTACCATAGAAAGTAAATTTGGTTCCCTTTCTGGAACGTCTTGAGAAACTTCATTTGGACCTTCATAGCCCGTGATATAGAAATTCTCCCCAGGTGTCCTTTTTAGTGATGAATCCTAGAAGAGGTTGGAACCCTAACTTGGAGGAATCATATCTCCTGAAATATAGCGAATATGAGGGTTAAACTTGAACAAAGTGTACATCAGGAATTTATATTCAACTTGTGAAAGTTTTGGAACCTGAACCTTCTCCAATCTCTAGATATAGCAAATCTACCAAAACTATCTGTTTCAGTATTTTAGGGTTTTTCAGGCCCAAGGTTAAACTAGGGCTTTACTTTTCCAGATTGTTACCCAACCAAAAATCTCAACTGAGGTCTCTCAAATTCAATTTTAATGAGGAGAGAAATCCTATGCCAAGATCACTCAAAAATTCCTCTTATGTAAAAATCCCTAATTTCCTGCACCAAAAACTAAAAATTCCCGGAATCAAATTCTGCTTTGACAGAAAGATGCGCCCTTGAATGGAGAGTTAGCCTAGCCTTCTTTTGCTGATGGATTGTGGAGAGAGAGCCAAAAAGTAAGAAGCCCTAGATTTTGAAGATGCATAGTGTCTTCTTCTCAGGTTAGATGTGATACCATGTTATATTTTTATCATTTAAGAAATATGATCTAAGGATATTATCTGAAAGAATAACATGAACAACAATAAACACAAGAGACAAAAGACACAAAGAATTTTCCTCGGGGAAACCATAAAGGAGAAAACCCCGTAACTTCCCCAGAGATAGAATGAGCACCAATGGTAGCAGTAAAACTTGAAAACATAAAGATGATCTCCAACAACTTGTTCTCTCTCTCTCTCTCACTCATGCGCTCCAGTGAGTGAGTGTGTGTGTGATAAATAGAGAGGCTCACTCTCTATTTATATTATTTCATTCACTTAATTTCCACTCCAACATGTCGCCCTCACTTAACAATTACTTACCAAGGCCGACATCTCTAGGAGATTCTAATAACCGTAGTGCCCCACAACTGTGGGGACTTTTTCCTCCGATCAACAAGGAGGGTTAACCTTGACTCAATTGTGGGGACTATTGCCCCGACTTACAATGGAGGGTTAACTTCAATGAATTTACATGACTTGTTTACATTATTGAATCTCCCGATTGAAACATCGGGGCATGACATGACTCAATTACATTACAGATACTTCCCGAAATAAACATTGGGGCACAATACATAAGATATACAAGTGAATACATTTCAAAGTTACAAATACATCAACATCAAGACTTCCTTGATGATGTTTTTCTGTCTAATGAAGCTATTCTTGAGGCTATGTCTGGGATATAACAACCTTGGGGAGAGCTACACCATAGATCTTATTTCCTCCCTAAGCTTGATTGTTTAGAGTGTGATGAATTTAGGGTGATTCTAAGTGAGAAATTTGATATCCTCGTGGTCCCATTAAGCTCTCCTAGTCATATTGTTGAAGGGAACATGGGTAACCTGTCACCAATGATACCTATCAATATTTCTCATGATCATGGTAAGATTGAGAATGTTTACATTGGGGCGTATTGTTCCCCTAATGAGATTAAGGAGTACACCAAACTTTTCAAGAAATTTCATGATTTTTTTGCTTGGTCGTACGAGGAAATGCCGGGAATAGACTCTCGCATTCTTAAACATGAAATCAAAACCTATCCGGATGCAAAACCTATTCGACAATGTTTACGTGCCATGAATCCTAGGAAAGTGCTTGCTATTAAAGCAAAGATAGAGAAACTGCTCAAAGCTGGTTTTATCTATCCCGTTCCCTTGACGGAGTGGGTTTCAAATCTTGTTTCGATGGATAAGAATCAAGGAGTGATTCGTATATGCACTAATTTCCGTGATTTAAATCAAGCCTGTCCTAAAGATGATTTCCCTACACCATTTATTGTTCAAATTTTGGATGAGTGTGCGAGAAGTGAGGTTTTTTCTTTTATGGATGGATTTTTTTGATATAATCAGATACAGATTAAAACTGAGGACCAAAATAAGATTGCGTTTATTTTTCCTTGGGGAACTTTTGCATATCGGAAGATGCTCCCCAGCCTTAAAAACGCCGGAGCTACATTTCAACAGGCCATGACCTTTTCCTTTCATGATCTTAAAAATATTATTGAAGTGTATTTGGATGATCTAGTTTCTCACTCTTGTTTGAGAGTGTGTCATCCTTATCATTTGTGATTAGTTTTTGAAAGATTCCGTCATTATCAAATTTGGTTAAATCCTCACAAGTGCATATTTTATGTGAAGGTTGGTTGTTTACTATGATTCATCGTGTTCAAGGAGGGTATTAGAGTCGATTCCTTGAAGGTTGAGGAAATACTTCAATTGTCTCCCCCACATAACATTCGACGTCTTCAATGTTTACAAGGTATGGTGAACTTCTTGTGAAGGTTCATAGTCAATTTTTCCAATTTGACTAAAGGCTTCATGCGTTTGTTGAAGAAAGACACCCCTTTTTACTGGGATGAGTGATCCCAGGAGTCTTTCAATGCTCTTAAGAAATCCTTGGCATCGACCCTCATGCTTAGTCCACTAGACTATAGCCGTGACTTTTTTATTTATGTGGCCACATCTCAAGAGACGGTTGGTATGGTATTGGTTCAAGAGGATGAGGAGCTCCATGAGCATGTAATATACTATCTTAGCTGAAACCTTATTGATGCGGAACTTCATTATACCCATGTTGAGAAGCTAGCCTTAGCCACCGTCCATGCTGTTTAGCATTTGAGGCATTTCATCCTCCTTCACCAAACTTTGGTCGTAGCTCACATTAATCCATTTCAATTCATCCTCACCAGAAGGATGATTGGGGGAAAGTCTAATAAATGGATTGTGATATTGCAAGAGTTTGATCTCGAATTTGTTTCAGCAAAGGCAAAGAAATCATTAGTTTTTTTTGAGCTCATATCAGATTTTTCAAATTTGGATGAAGAAGAGGTTCATGAGGATTCTCTTGTTGATGAGCATAACTTTCTCATCTCAATGACAGATCCTTGGTATGGGTATATTATTGTTTATTTGCAAACATTGAAGGTTCCTACTCACCTCTCATGAGATGAGTGTCGACGACTACGTCATGTAGTGAAGAACTACTTCATAGTGGATGATACTTTATATCACTGTGGGGTTGATTCCATTTTACGTCGTTGCTTAAATCATGAGGAGGCTGAGGTCATGCTTAATGATTTCCACGGAGGGGCGTGTGGTGGTCATTTATCTGGGCTTTCTTGGTCCTTTTGTGGGATCAAGCTAAGGAACCCTTGGGGGCAGGAAAGTTCAACCCGATGTGGCATTGTCCTTACGTGGTTAAGAGTGTCTTAAAGAAAGGTGCCTATGACTTGGTGGATTATGAAGGGACGGCCTTGGCAGAGCCTAGAAATGGGATCTATCTTAAAAATTACTATGCATGATCTTCAGCCCAGGATAAATTTTTGTATTTTATTGTAAATTTTTGCATTTCATAGTTAGGTCTTCTTATGGTGATTGAGTTTGTTGATTAGCTTTCGTTTGTTATTGCAGACATCGATGGAGTCTTCCATTTACATGGGATTTGCTGATGGTGCTAGCCGCCACACTCAAAACTTAGCTTCGACTGCTTGTGTGATCTATACTCCTATAGGTCAAGTGTTGTCCTCAGGAGGCATATGTTTACAGCCTTCATAAAACAATTTTTCTGAATATAGTGTCGTGATTGAGTTATTGTGGGATGCCATTTCACATGGTGTTATTTCTCTTGAGGTACGTCTTGATTCGCAGTTATTTGTCTCACAACTTAATGGCTTGTATCATGACATTGTTACGAATATTCTTGCATGTAATATTGCTAGAATGACAATTTGAGAGAATAACATACATTCACATTTCAAGAAATTTTAATCAAGTTGTTGATTCATATGCTAACTATGTACTAGATTGGCATTTGTTTCACAGACCATAATAATTTCACAAACACATTTTACACATGTAAATAGAATAATAATCAATCATAATAAATATTTTTCATTAAGTCCAAAAAGGCGACGTCATAATACATAAGTGTCATATACAAAATTGGGGCTTCTGAGCCACCAAAATATACTACACGGTCATACAAAAATATACACCTAGGTATCTAAGCCTGAGGTGGAGGAGGATGTTGATCATGGTAGAAAACCACGGCTCTAGCTAGTTGGAAAAATAATCGAGCCCATTCTCGTGGTACTCCAACCACCTGGTGTTGCATAGCCTCAGGAAAGTCCTCGAATTACACCATGGGAACCCTGTGTGTCAAGCAAACGAAGTTTGTGTGAATGCTTTGGAGCATTTGCTCTACATCCACACCCATAATATCATTGCCTCTTCCCCTCCATCGATGACGAGGAAAGCCTTCTGGCCGTCGTGGTCCCACATCTACATGTACATGGAAGAGTTTCAATATGTGTCATTATCAAAAAATACAAAAAAAGATTTAATAACTCAAAAACCAAAAGTGAGTTGGGGTTCGTTACCTATGTCTCCACATGTTGATCCTAGTGGTAGGGGCATATCCGGATCTTCGTAGAAGTCTATCCCTGCATAGGGGTAGTCGTCTATGGTGATGATCTGTCTCCACCACCAGAGGAAGAAGTCTACTGGATAGGGGTTAGCCACCCTTCCCCCTCCTAGTCTCCGCATGACATGGGCCCAATGTAGTTGAGCCAGATCCCTAACTCCATGTGGAGCAATTTCAACTCTAGGCCTTAGCCCCGGTACCCTCTCAAAAAAGAATGCACTTAGTATGCCGCTGAACCTAAAGTTTTGTACCCTTCCCTTCTTACAGTCAATGAGTTGTTGCTTCATGTTGCTTAGCAATGAGGTACTCCAATCATATATGGTAGGTTGCATGCACTCTACTACATAGAACATCATTGGCCTTGAGGCCTGATGGAGTGATGCTAAACCAACGATCCTGCCCATTGCCAATAGTATGGCTTTCAGCCCTAGGTTCTGAATGGTGTTTGTTGGGATTTGACTCCTGACCTTCTCTATATCGGGAAGGAAATACATAGCTATGTACTCCTCTATAGTCATATTTCCTACTGGCCCATGGGATCAGAGGTTCACCACCTCCCCTCATTGGAACAAACCTGTGATAAAATATATGTCCTCATTAGAGAAAATTTGGGGTCTAAAATGGGCCTTATAAGAAAACGCACCAAAAATAAATTTTGTGAGTTGGAATTCAAGAACCAATAGAATTTAAATAAAATGAGTCAACCATAATGGTTGAATTGACATATTTGTCATAAAAGAAAACTATTTTTTTGTTCATATTTTCGACATATCTCCCTATGTTTTTACTCAAATTTCAAGCGGGAGAGCTCGTTGGATGCATAATTTAATTCCGCATCCAACGAGTACCCACACCGCATACTTTTGATAGACCACGCTACCCCCAAAACAAAAAAATAATTGAAAAAATGTGATGATGACATCATCATCACATTTTTCAAGTATTTCTTGTTTTTAGGATAGCGGCATCCGTCAAAAGTATGCAGTGTGGGTACTCGTTGGATGTAGAATTAAATTCCACATCCAATGAGATTTTCCACTCTAAATTTGAGTAAAAACAAAGGGAGATATGTCAAAAATACGAACACAAAAAGTAGTTTTTTTCATTCTTCCTCCAAAATTAATAACTATTATTTTATTATTTTCCTTAGGAGGCCCATTTTAGACCTCAAATTTCCTCTAATGCAACCTCGATGCTGAGTGAAATCCCATCCAAGTGAAAAGATACAGAATCTAGATCCCAGTAGTATACTAGCAGCTGGAGTAGCCTTGGTTTATCCCTCAAGCTTCCAAGATGCCAAAATTTGTATAACCTACAAGCCCTCACTGCTTGTTGATCCATTAGATCTCCTTGCACTACCTCTTCAACATCACCATGTTCCCTCTCTCTCCATTCTAGCATCATCCTACACAAACATTTTTTAGTTTCATCAGTATTTTCCTTTGAAAATCATCTTTCTGTCCCTGTACACGACTATTTTCAAAATAGCCACATATGTACGTGGGTATCATGGTCTTTTCCATGTATACCCAACCCTATACGCGGAAAAATACCTGATTTTCACATGGGCCAAAACACACAACTTGGGATGGCCTAAATAAAAATATTGAACATTAAGATCAATTTTTTTTGCATGAAAGTGAAAGAGGAGGGCATGGGTAATTACCTAGACCAAACCCATAGTGATTTCGTCAGATCATGCTCCTGAAATCAACTCTTGAAATTCAGGACACAAGTGCACTCTGGTGGGTGAATTTTCAAATGGTATGAATTTTTTTAATTTTTCACTATTTTATAGAAAACTTCTTGAAATTTTTACCCACTTCCTATAGTTTTTGACCATTTATGACCATTTTGGACTCTTTGGACTACTATGATGTTGTAGGAGCCCTTTTTAAGTACGGTTTGACTGAGACTTTGACCCGTTCGTGTCTATTACATGTATCATGTCTAAACTGGTATATAAGTTAGAATTTCACATCCGCTTGCATTTTGCATGACCTTATGACCATTTCATCTTAACCTTAGGTATGAACCCATTCCATGATGTCACGAAACCTTCATGCTTCTTTTAGAAGTGGCATTATGTGAATGGTAGAGATTTCCCATACATGGGTTCTCTAGTTAGATTACCTATATTGTATTTGGTGCCCATGCTGACATTTCTCCTTTAGGGTGTGGGAGTCCCTTTTAAGTCCCACCATGTCCTTAAACAAGAGATTCATACTCCTCTTGAACTTTATGTTGGCCATTCCCTCGGGACTCCCTTGTATATATCAAGTTGTAATTGCATTTTCATGAGTTTTTCTTGCCTTCTTAAGCTTTATGTCAGCTCCCTAAATTTTAGTTATCATCCATATAGCCTGAGATTGTCTCATGTCTAGCCAAGAAAATCCTTTTTACATATCTTTTGCAGCTTGATAATCCCTTTTATTGGGAGGAGAGCTTCCCCAGAGTGTCATTATCCTGCACATATATCATTGCATTGAGCATAGGAATGTTCCACTACTTGTAACTAGTTTGCTTGCCCCCTGACTCTCTTCTCCTCCTATATTTGTACTATAAAGCACTTTTATTATTTTTCAAGCTTTTCAAAATATCTGAAAAATTCCAAAAAAATAAAAAAACCAAAAATCCGGACAAGAAAAGATGTTATATTTGGCAGCAGTTAATTAATGTCGCCTTCGAACATAGAATTGTATATCGCATCCATTGGTTGGGTTATTATTTTGACATTAGGAGTTGTACTCATTACTCTAATCTTATCTTCACCGACTGGTTAAGCTTCTAGTCCCTACAGATCCTCTATTGATTCCTCTTTTGTCACAGCGATGTCCCAATTTTCATATAGAGTCCATGCTGCCTACCTTCAGTCACCATTTTCCTTTATGCTCTTGTTCAAAGGAAGTTGAAGCCCGAGTCAAGCATTCCTTAGTTATCTTGACTTTGCATGTTGGCCATTCCCAGTACTGTTAATGGTTCGTGCACATCTTGTTCGAGTCCTTCCAAATTATACAATGTTGCTGAGTACCTCATGTTGGTCGATGGGGGATGCCTTAATTCCATTTTTCCAACGGATTCCATTCCATAGAAATCATATCATTTATTCTAGAATAGGAGTCTAGAGTCCTTTGAGTGCCTTGAGACTTACATTCATCAATGGTAGGTTCTCTCACCATCGACACTTTTGGGAATACATCAATTTCGCCTGATCAATGGATTCTTCCAAGTGTTTGAACTCAACACATATATTCACACTTGTTATATTGCACTATGTACCTTGATTCTCATTTTCATTATCGGTGGGTGATCTCACGTCTATTAACGGTATACATCAATGACCGATAATCAGACGATGGACTACTATGTTCAACATCGACACATATATTCACATAGTAGGACATGTACTCGTATCATTTCGTGTAGAAGACCTTCCAGCTTAGTGGCATTCCATATATGCTACCTCCTTGATCATGCCAATGTTCATGAGATTTCAACTCTCGTGATTTGATTCCAATGTATCTCAGATATCTTCAGCTACTATGGAGATCTTAATCCATTGTATATCTTCAACCATTATGGAAATATTGATATATTATACATCTTCATCCACTTTGGAGATTCTGATCTATTGTATATTGTACGTGGCGATGACCACACATGATACATTTTGTATATCATGCCTATTCATGGCCATTGTACTCTTATGTATCTGGGACTGCTCCATGTAATTGCAGTCACATGCAGAGATTTATCATTGTATTGTACTGATAAGTGGTTGGTTCTTCCACCTAGGTCTCCATTACACCACTTTTGGGATGGGATTTATAATGTATTTCGGCCATCATGTTACCCACATAACCTCATACATTAGGGGGAATCTGTTATTGCTGATTTGACCACACATGGTTAATCACATGTTTATGGCCTTCCCTATCCCTTTGCAGACTATTTAGACCCCAGGGACTTATATTATCCTTTTATGTTCCAAGATCATCCCTTAGAAACCCCTGTTTATTGTTGTATGTGACTTTCAATCTCAAACTCGTGTGTACACACGAATTTTTACCTCAAGCCTGCATACATCGAGATGTGTGCATAAGTCCAAACATTTTTGGAATTTTCCTCATATTATTCCGAATAAATTGACTCTTGGCCTTACAAATGCATTAAAAAAGCTCAGATTCGACTATCCACTTCCCTTTTGGAGTGCTATATAAGGAACCCCTTGGATACATTGAAGAGGAGGAATTGAAGAGAAAAGAAACTATAGTCCATTGTTGCCTCAGTTTGCTTATACTTGATTCTGCATTCCTTTTTCCCTTTGGAGCACTTTATGTTCTTCGCAAGATTTCCTTTGTCTTGTGAGCTTGCTATCAAGAGATGGAGGTTTGAGGTGGTGGAGGCCCAGGCTGAGGACTCAGTTTCTCCGGTTCGTAGACGTGCCGACAGAGGTTTTCACTCTTATAATCTCTGATTTTATTAATAGAAATATCTTTTCCTGTCCAATTAATGTGAATTTGAATATGAATATTGTATCCATGGATATATTTAATTGCTTATACATTGTTGAATATATATGCTAGAGTAGGTCTAACACATTATTAAAGAGCATGCTTGTCTTGTTTGTTGTTGTTGAGAGCGAATTGCTAATGCAAGCATGAATTGGAAAATCTCAAAAGGGATCTACTTCAACCGTCTGGAACAAGGTACGATTCGATATCCCTTAGTGTTAGATGTTTGGTTTCTCTTGCACATTGGGAAAGATTGATTTCTTGTGTCTAGCTGTCTGTTGTGGTACACCCCAAGCCATAGGAAGTTTCTCTCCGTAACACCTACAAAAAGGGAAATTAACTTGATTAGATAATATAAAAAATAGACATCTAAAAATATTAAATGAATATATGTCATAGCTGATAATATTTTGTAATGATTCCAATTACCCCATATTTCTCTATTTCTTCTTGTAGCTCAATAATTCTTGCTCTGATCTCCCTCATCATGGGTCTCATTTTAATCAAAGTAATAAATTATAATTTCAACCTTTTCAAATACTTCCTCACATTTTCCATTTTTTTTGTTGAATACAAAATATCCTCAACCCGCACATCATCCTTATTGCGTGTGAACTACAAACATCAATGCAATTAATTTTAACAGTAAAGAATTCAAATGAAACAAATAAGATGTATATTACCAAAAAAATTTATATAGTGTAATCATATTTAGTTTCTATTACTCTAACTTTTACTTGCAACAACACTGTGTGTGACTTGCCATAGTCACTGATATGATCGAATCCGCATGTAGTTGAATTTCTACTATCACCTTGCCACAATGGTACAAGAAGAAAGACATATTCAATTTGAAAATTATGAATTTAACAATATATAATAAATTCAATTAATGATATATAACATCATTTTAATATTGCATTTATGTTTACCTCATGCAACACTATGGGTGATTCCCACTATCACTATGATTGGATCTCATGTGTCCAGGAGACTTCCCACGGTCAACCTGCCACAATACAAGAAGCAAGACATAATTAAATTGAAAAGTATGAATTTAACCGTGTCTAATAAATGTAATTAATGATGAATAACATTATTGTTACTATTACATTAACTTTTACCTGATGCAACAGTACTGCGGGTGACTTCCCACTGTCACTCTAATGGGATATTTGTGTAGGTGGCTTCCCATAGTCATCCAGCCACAATACAAGAAGAAATACATAATCAAATTGAAAAGAAAAAATTTATCCATGTATAATAAATGCAATTAATGATGAATAACATACTTATTACTATTACACTGACTTTTACCTGATGCAACAATACTACGGGTGACTTCCCACTGTCACTCTGATTGGATATTTGTGTAGGTGACTTCCCACATTCACCCTGCCACAATACAAGAAGCAAGACATAATCAAATTGAAAATTATAAATTTAACCATGTCTAATAAATGTAATAAATGATTAATAACGTTACTATTACTATTACACTAACTTTTACCTAATGCAATAGTACTGTGGGTGACTTCCCATTATCACTTTAATTGGATCTCTGTGCAAGTGACTTGCCACAGTTACCCTCAATAATACAAGAAGAAAGACATATTCAAATTGAAAAGTACAAATTTAACCATGTATAATTAATGATGAATAATTGTTACACTGACATTTACCTACGTATACGCTACAATAGGTGTCTTTCGAGGAACCCCCTACCACAATATAATAAGCATTATATCATATTGAAATACACGTGTCATAAGCATAGAAAATATTGAATGTTAACAACTATTTTATGATAAGAAAATCTAGTTAATGTTTCATTAATGATGTTTACATGTTTAGAGATTTCTATAGGTGGATTTCGGCCGCGATCAACTTGTTACGATATAATAAGAATGATATCATCTCCAAATATTGAACTCATAAGCATAGAAAAGGTCGAATGTTAACAAATATTATATATAAATCTTGTTACTATTGCATTGAAGTTTATGTGATCATATCTTCCTATAGATGGCTTTCAGCCATGAACACCCTTCCATGATATAATAAGCATGCTATCGTATTCAAATACTGAGATCATAAGCCTAGAAAAGGCCGAATGTTTAACAACTATTTTATAATAATAAAAAAATGGTTGCTATTACATTAATGTTTACCTAATCAGAGGTGATTGCAGGTGGGATATGACCATGAACACCCTGCCACAATATAATAAGAATGATATCATCTTGAATTATCAAGGTTGAGAACACTACAAATGCATCATTACTGCATCAAGATCTATATTGCATCATTATTTCTGCATCATCCTTTCTTGGTTATTTCTTGGATCCACATCATATGTATGGCATTCTTATGATTTATTTTATGTTGGGAAAGGGGCAGACCCAGGTTCTTATGCTTCTAACTTCGCAACAACAAACAGACCCATAGTGTTGGCCCTTTCGGCAACAACCCGAAACAAGTTGCAGTCTCACCCGAAACAGCTATGGGGTGCCGCAGAATCAGGTTTCTGCAGGAGAAAGAGGGATATTACTATACCTTTAGCCTTAATAAAGAATAATTATGCAATACAGAGCTTCGACATTCACTTAAATAGCTTCACAGTTTAGATAAAAAGACAATTTCTTACTCAACCCTTAACTGGGAATTCGCAACAAAGTTAATACTTAGCAATTTATCTTACTTTATCATTCATATACTTATCAAATGCATAAAAACATAATAGCACAAAATAACAAGAACCACCACAACACAAGATATATGTGGTTCACCCCCAGTGTAGGGGCTACGTCCACAGAACTGCGTTTATATTCAACAATTTACAAACACACAGTTCTGATCTGTGCACTCAGTTGCAGATCTTCTCAACAACCCAAAACTGTGCACTTAGATACAAAACCTTTCTTCCAAACCCTCTGCGCACTCAGCTGCAGAGGTCGTCCATGCACTCAGCTGGGACTTAACCTTAAACCCAAAAATAGACCTTAGCTTCTTCGCATCACATCATCATAACACAAAAAAACCTACTTGAATCCTTTGCATAAGTGCCTATTTATACAAGTGCAGTATTACAATACCATGGGCTTAAACCATGGGTCATTTACAAAAAGAGGGGCTTCGACCCATCCCCAAAGCCCCTAATACTATTTTGGACCGCAACTCCACTTACAAGCTTCGCACCAAAACCGCAGAGTTGCAAAAATTAAGGACCTTCAAGGTCCAAACCCCAATAGGCCCCTAAGACTCACCAGTGTCCCGTCCTGGGACACTCTGCTGCTTTTCTAGTGGAAGAATATTGTTGGTGAAGATAGTAAATTTCTTGTTGAGGCTGTGCATGATATCTTTGGCTGCTTGCTCCTTCTCCACTATCTCCTGCAATGTTGCTGCAGCTGCTTCGTTGGCATTTTCCTGTGCAAACGCATCATACTCCTTCAAAACTTTGAGCTGGTTGTCCACAGCAGTGCTCAACTCCAAGGCCTCGTTAATAAGGGGCTACACAGAGTTCACCAACAGTGTTTTTTTCCTTCTGCAAGACTCAATTTATCACTGGAGATCATTGCTATGATTCACCTTAAGCATCTTCTACATAGGAGACAATGTCTTAATTTCTACTTTCACTGCATCCAGCTCTGTCTGTTGCTGCTTGATGGTATCTTGCAACTTTTCAACTTCAAGGTTGTCCTACAAGTTTTCCCAGGCCTCGACACTTTCATCCAGCAACTTTGATGCACTACTCACAAGATCTGAGATATTCATTGCTGAGGCTTGAATATCTCTACAACACTGCTCCCTGACTTTTGGTGGACTCTAAGGAATGATGCGAAGTTGAAGCTCCACAATCTGAGCCTCATGTTCTGCTTTCATCCTCTATCTCGCTTCAATACTGTTGTGCATAGTCTTTCAGCTTGACGATTCTTTGCTTCGGTTCTTCTTCAGCCTGCATGCTGAATTTAGGGAGACTTCAACACGTCTCATCCAACACTTGCGCTAGTGTAGCCCACTTGTTTTTTGCTTCCCTCTTTTTCTATTCAGCTTCTTCCAATTGCGTTGTGAGGCTCTCACCCTGCTTCATGGTATGCTCTAACTGCATGTGTGAGTAGCTGTCTCATTCTTGGATCTCCTTCATAAGTGCCAATTGACAAAGATGCAGCTCCAGCATAGACAACTTGGTGTAATCTATCTCAACTGTCATGCCCATCTGCGATCGAGATGCTGCATCGGTTATTATGAGAGTTGCACTTGGTACTTGTCCTCTGTTGTTTTTGGCTGGCCATTGTCTTGTATCTGGTTTCATGCCTACTGGGGCACTGCTTGCTACAACGCCATTTGCTGATCTTTTCGCTAACACCTTAAGTTCTTCAATTCATTGTGCTACGCCGGTGAGCACATCAAGGTGTGTAGCTGCAAACTCTGCCCATTTACTAGATAATACCTCTGTAGACTTTGTCAGAGCTTGATCAAGCTCTTCAATCGTCAAAGTGGGCTCTTCGATGATATTCTTTCCCTTCGACACCTTGGAATTATTTTCTTGTACCACCATAGGGTTGACCCATTCGGACTCTTCGACAGGCTCAATGATTCCTACAGTGAGCATCTTATCTAGCTCCATCCTAACTTTTTATTTATACTTAGGGTTCAGCCTATAAGGGCTCTGCTTCACAGGCTTCGCATAAGATTTCAAAGGTATTTTTATCACTCCTATATCACCAAGGATACCTTTCATTTCTGAGAACTTCGTCGGAAATAAGTCTTGATACTCATGGAGGAGTTCAGTCACTTTGCTTACCATTTATTCGTCCCAATAATCTCCAGTGGTAGCATACTTAGGCATTTCTTCTGATCCAATTTTTACTTTCCTTGTCTTCAAGGGATGAGTTACTTCAGGTGATTTGACTACTGGTCCATGTACTTCGCAATGTCCTTCTAACTCAGGAATATTAATGTTGCGAGGGTCATCATCTTCATCAATGGTGAGGTTATAGCATTCTACTACATTAGCTTCTTGTTCCTTCCAATCAGGTTGGTATTCGGCTATTTCTTTATCTTCAAACACCTTAGTATGGATCAACCTAACAGCTGCATCCAAAGCAGGGAAAACCTCATTAATAGAAAATGTGAGCACACAACTATCAGCAAGGCTAACCCAACTTACAGTACCATGGCGAAGCTCCACCTCCGCATACCAGTTCTTTGCTACAGGTTCTAGAGTGTGTACAAACTTATGTACCCATTCTTCACAAGGTACATGCTTCCATGCTTCATAACACTGCTCCAAATGTTCCTGAGGGCTAGTCTTACCATTAAATCTGCTTCGTACCTCCTGAGGTTGATCCATGAATCTTAGGTGAAGAAAATTTTGACAAGCTCCCCAACTATGAATATACTTTTTATGACCATTCCATCATCTGGAAGCTATGGCTCTGAATACTGAATCTAGAGTCTCCATTTTCTGTGAATCTAGTACTTGCTCTGAGAATTGTACAATAAAATATTTTGGGTCTGTCAAGCCATCAAAAGTAGATAAGATTCTTTTCTGTGAGCCAACCCATCTGAGAGACTTGGTAATTATTGCACATCGATGTCCATGTAGCTCATAAAGTCGATTCTGCCAATTCTCTAGGCCTTCGTTTGAATCAGTCATGCAAGAACTGTCACACTGCCAATCCATTATACCTTTACCAGTAGGGTTAACATAGTCTTCTTCTTTAGCTGTGATGTTGTAAATATGATCCAAAACATCCTTATCTTCATCTTTGACTGGCTCTATATACCGTTCTCCTTGATAAGGGTCCAATGGTACTATGACTCTCAAGCCTTTCCCTTCAAAAGTCATATGTCTATTATTAAGGTTGATTACTACATAATTGTCTATTTCCCATTCAATTCCTAGCAAGGCTGGATAGGGGTTGCTATCATCAATTATTTCAATGACTTCAAAATATGCTAAGGTACTGACTCCATCAATATCTACTGGTACACTAGGGAATCTTCCCAAGGGCACAATCTTCTGCTGGTTGGATAATCTCAACTGTATAGGGGACCATTCAAGCATAGGTTTTCCCATTTGTTCCCATGTCTGCTTAGTTAGGACATTCACTTCTAATCCCAGGTCTAAAATGATATCAGTCATGTCATAATCTCCTATCTGAGCATGCAATCTCATTTCTCTTCCAGTCCTTCTAACTCTATTAACATTTTTTCCTCTATCAGAGCTTCGCTGAGGTTCGCAAGACGCAATAACTTTCTATAACTCATTCAAAGCATTTTGATTTCTTAATAGCTTCATATGACTCTGTAAAAATGATGTCAGTGTACTTACTTGATCTGGCGAAGCATCTTGAAACTGTAGTGGCTGTTGATGCTGTTGCGTAGTGGCTACTGATGTTCTCGGATCAGCAAAGTCTTTTTTATCTTCCATAAATGTTCCTTTTTCTCTTCCAACATTGAAGGATAGAATTTTCTCTGGGGTCTTGCGGACCCAAGCCTCGTCAGACTGTTTCCCCTTATTCTGCACCTGCGTCGTAGCTCCACTCCTTGTAACAACGTTAAGGGCTGGGACAGGTCTTTTCTCTACAGCAATCATCTAAACATTCTGAGTAGGAGCACCATTTCTTTCTTGTATCTTGGCTATCAACTGTGGGAATTGCTCAATCACATGATCGACTGCTCTGCAATATCGACATGTCGTAGTTGGGTTCTGACAGTCTCTAGCTACATGTCCTACCTGATTACAGTTATAGCAAATAACTTGGCCTCGACCTCTTCCAGGCATACCACCATGACCACGACCTCTGAAATTACCTCGAACTGGTGTACTACCACGGTAACCATATCCATCATTGCCTTGTGCATCGGGTTGTACCCTATAAGCATCATAGGTTCTCTCTCTCATGAGGTCAAAGCTGCGACATTCATCTTCGTTGTGTCCAACTGACTTACAAAACTTGCAGTAGGGATTCTTAGGTACTTGAACATATCTCTGTAGCAGATAGAAATCTTCAGGTCGATGCTGGCCAGTTGTTCTACAGATCTCACAATATAGGACATTAGGGTTAAACGGGTTCGGTGCACCAGTATTCAAATAATTTCTTAATGCTGGACACTATTCTTTGTCATGACCTTCTGTCTTACATCATGTACACCAAACCTCTTCTCGAATAGATTTCCCTTTTTTCATGTCTCGAAGATCCAAATCCATTTCTGCTAACTATGCCTGTATCTGGGCTATTCCAGAATTATCTCCAATAGGAGCTGTTTCAATTTTCATAGCAATTTCCAACGCCTCTTGCTGATCAGCAACCTTCTTTTGCATAAGTGGAGTCTTGATATGAGGCAATAGTGCTGCAATGAACCATTCTTTATGCTGTTCTAGTCCAATAGTGAAGCTAACTTGATCCAACAAAACCTTGAACCTCTGATCAAAGTCCCAAACTGATTCACCTCGCTTCTACTGAATTTCTTTCAGTTTAGTGATACACTATGACTCCGATTTAGGCTTCTTGAATTCTTTGATCATTGCTTTTTTAATATCAGCCAAGGCATAGTTCTGAGTACTGGAAAATTTTATTAACCAGGTCAAAGATCGGTCTATGAAAGAGGTGACCAGCTGCGCTCTTCTTGTATTTTGATCCATAATATTCTTAGCAGTCCAAACAGCTTTGCATAAGAACCAAAACTGCTCTAGATCCTCTGATCCAGTTCCTTTAAAGACTGGGATCTTGATATCATCATTTACATGGGCCATATTGAATTGAGAGGGGGAAGGAGGGGGAGGAGGAGGAGGAAGACTGATAGTAGGGGGGAGACTGGTAACAGAAGGACGGGAACTTTCTGAGGTAGACTGACCTGCGACAGGACTACTCGGGCTAGGGTTACTTTCAGATTGTGAAGGGTTCTTAGGGATAATAGATCTTCGTTGTGGAGTTATAGGAGGGTTTCTAACGAAAGGGGTTTCTTCAGATTCAGATTCTTCTGGACTTAATGAGGTATAATCAGTATTCTGGCCTAGGTTATAGGATCCAAGAATTCTCTTGTATCTTTTACCGTTGCGAAGCAAACCACTTTTCTCATCGAAGTCACTTTCGCTTCCAAACATAGGTTAGTAGCAATAAATCTAGCAATCTGATTCGATAATCAATATGCCTTTCTCAGCCAAGAGTATTTTAATTTTCAAACTTAATGAATTCAGGTACTTACCCCTTGGTCCTTTTAAAAACTGTCTTTCTGCTTCGCTAAAAGAAGTATGTGTGTTGATGGCGAACTCCATCACAAATGATTCAAGGGTTCGCGTTGTCCAGAAGTCAACAGCTCTTGATACCACGTTGCTCGTACTTTTCAACAACTTAATTCTTTCTGGGGTCTAGTCAGGAGACTGATCTTCTTTGAAGTTTGTCTTTATTTTTGTTAACCTAGATAACCACTGGTGCAATTCTATGTGGATACTAGCAAAGAAAATTTCATAAATATCAGTAAAAATGTACCTTTGCAAGAAGTCGTCTGAGCTACGATGAGGATCCTTATTTTCTTGTTCAGCAAATTTCAGATAGGTATCTTCAACCCAGTCACTGATTTCTTTTATTGAGGGCCTCCAAAACATTTCCCTCCAGGTACGATGTAGATCCCTCTTGAAGCAGATACTGGTTCAACCGGAAATGGAACCAATTTGTTGGGTAAGGGGCAGACCCAGGTTCTTATGCTTCTAACTTCGCACCAACAAACAGACCCACAGTGCTGGCCCTTTCGGAAAAAACCTGCGAACAGGTTGCAGTCTCACCCGAAACAGCTATGGGGTGCCACAGAATCAGGTTTCTGCAGGCGAAAGAGGGATATTACTGTACCTTTAGCCTTAATAAAGAATAATTATGCAATACAGAGCTTTGACATTCACTTAAATAGCTTCACAGTTTAGATAAAAAGACAATTTCTTACTTAACCCTTAACTGGGAATTCGCAGCGAAGTTAATACTTAGCAATTTATCTTACTTTATCATTCATCTACTTATCAAATGCATAAAAACATAACAACACAAAGTAACAAGAACCACCACAACACAATATATACGTGGTTCACCCCCAGTGTAGGGGCTACGTCCACAAAACTTCGTTTATATTCAACAATTTACAAACACACAGTTCTGATCTGCGCACTCAGCTGCAGATCTTCTCAACAACCCAAAACTATGCACTTAACTGCAAAACCTTTCTTCCAAACCCTCTGCACACTTAGCTGCAGAGGTCGTCCACGTACTCAGCTAGGACTTAACCTTAAACCCAAAAATAGACCTTAGCTTCTTCGCATCACATCATCATAACACAAAAAAACCTACTTGACTCCTTTGCATAAGTGCCTATTTATACAAGTTCACTATTACAATACCATGGGCTTAAACCATGGGTACCCAAAAACCATGGGCTTAAACCATGGGTCATTTACAAAAAGAGGGGCTTCGACCTTGCCCCGAAGCCCCTAAGATTATTTTGGACCGCAACTTCGCTTACAAGCTTCGCACCAAAACCGCGGAGTTGCAAAAATTAAGGACCTTTAAGGTCTGAACCCCAACATTTTCATGGTTGAAAGAATTTTTCATGGACTAGAAAAACAATATATATTGGTGTTGGTTTGTTATAGAAGTTTGGAGCTCTAGTATCAGTTCTTGTACCTGTCTTGAGGAAAAATCCTTCCTAGATAGGAGGGAATGATTCCCATGGGTTGTAGTGACTACCACAAGGTTTATCAAAATATATCTCTATTTTGATTCCTTCTAATCATTTTTTAGTAAAATTGTTAGTCCTATAGGATGTAACACCAAGAGTGAAACATTCTTCTTGAAGTTGGGAGTATTCGTACATTCAACGAACATGTCGTACAATAAAAAATATTTCAAACATAAACAAAACCATGTCCCAATTTAAGAAATGTGTGTGTAATAAACAACACACGGGTAAAATAACATAACAAAGAAAGGTAAACAGATGCCACTCTTATATTTGGTCAATGCATGGCCCCAAAATAATTTATGTTCGCAATTACTCTATGTTGGGAGATATTTGATTTATATTAAAGAAGGCATCTAATTCACTATATGATATGTGTGGTATCATATGTATAGGCTGCTTTTGCATCAGATTCATGTTTAAGCACAACTAGAGAAAAACCTAAATTAAAATCAATGCTTGTTCCTAAAAATCCAAAGGTCCAAAGCATGCTAACTTTATTGTCAAATCCATTCTATATTGTAAATCCAATGTCTAAGGAAATTTCATGCAAAGTTATATTGGTCATTCATTTTCTTTATAGGAATCAAATGGCTAACCAAAATATGATTTACCAATCTTCACATATGATTACATCGATTATATTAAATACTCCTTGGAAAGGAATGATAATGTGGGGCCATTATGTTGGAAATGTGACTTCTTTGACTATATGAATTCCAAATTTATTTCTTCTATAATTATTATAATTAATAGGGACCATGTGAAACTGCAAAAACGTAACATGACTGATTCTGATGGTGTGGACTAGAGAAGTGAAAAGTCCCTCCATAGTGCAACATTGTCATCTTGGCATCCTCTTATGGTGGCACTATTGATGCTATGACTTGGTCCCTTGAAAAGATCATTATTGAAACCTCGCTTATGACCTCATCAACCACAACCTGATTTTGAAGTTTAGAATTAAAGAGATGAACCACATACACTAGGAACAAAAGGAAGAGAATTATGTTGCATAGTTGTGCAGTGGGTAGTTGTGAATGAATTGAAACCACCACTTGGTGTTGAATGAACTATTTTAGGCACTTTATAAATGGGTCCATTGTATAATTGAATATCATGATTAGTTAGACATATAGGAGAGGGACCATAATTTGTAGGAGTTGATGAATGTCTAGATACAGTTCTGACCACATATGGTTTATATGTTTGTTGACCCCCAAGAATATGTTGAGATAATGGAGGTTTAAAAGATCTATGAGGAGATTGAAAATGTTTGTGCAGCCCACCATAGTGTGTAAGAATTTAAGGAAACTCCTTTCCATCATGAGTGGAGGGGAGACACTTTCCTTATGGATGTGAGTAGAATGAATAGATCCATGAGAATAATGTTTAGGTTGACAATATCGAGGTGATAAATGAGGTGGAATAGATTGGCTACAAGAATGCAGTAGTTTGGACTATTGGGATTATGGTAGGGATGACACATTACGAGGGAAATCTTGAAATTCATAAGGGTTTCAATATGGATGAGGTGTATCTACAGCTTTTTTTTTAGAGGATTGAAAAGGAGGCTAGGTTGGAACTATTTGTTTTGAGGGATTAAGGGAGATGTTTGGATGTGAGGGATTGTCTATTGGGGTGGAAATGAAGAAGAAACATAAAGAAATTTTCCTAGAGTACTAGGGATAGGTGTAATAAGTGTATGTTAAGGTGTTGATTCTACATTGCAATGTATGTATGTAGGTATATCTATGGGATTGACTTGTGATATGGAATCAATTCTCTTTGAAAGTTGCATTTTCATGTGTTGTGAATGATTCACTACAATTTCTTGCTTATCTCTAAGATTTTACACACTTGTTTGCACCTATGTTATATGGTTCTCCAACAATGTAATTTTTTGTTAGTGGTTCCCTCATTATGTTCAACAAATATTTTTAACTCACCTAGAGAAGTCTCCAAATATTGCATTATGTATTCTAGGTATGAAAGCATTCAACTTATTCCTTCTAATGTATGCCATGGGTTATTAGTAGACTGCATCATGGTACACTCAATGGCTTCAATCCTCTTTATATCATAGGGTATTCATGTGTTTTCTTTCCTTTACTTTATAAGTTCAATATATTTCTTGCCTTTCCTAGTATATAGTGGCATATGTAGTGACTATGATATGAGTCATAGCAGAGTGATATTATTACTTATGGTAGGGACTCAATATGCTTTATTTTAACTTCTAGGACTTTAAATGTTGGCAAGGTGTTGGAGCAAACCCAGCCAACAAAACCTAGTCGATAGGGGTTCCCTCTATGTTGACACTTATCTCACCATGATCTCCTTGAGCATCGACCCATACAAGTTTTACCCTACCCTAAATCACCCACGAAGCGGATGAATTCTCACCCAAGATGTTCGAGGGAGAGTTGTCAAAACCAAGTTTCCATAGAATAGAAGACGACTATGTGCACCGACAACTTTATCAATTTATTCAACAAATATGACTAATCACTTAATCATTAACAAGACCATTCATCATCACTCTTAGAAGAGTGCCTCATTCATTCACAAATAACATAAACATACTGTGGTTAAAATAGATATACAAATATAACACCATTTAGAAGAAAGAAACATCGCATCATAGATCCATGTCGCAAACATTCATCATTGGATTGCAAAAATAGTAATATAGAAAAAAGATAAAAAGAAACAATAATTCAGACCAACTTCTGTCTTGTCATATTACTTCCATGCAATGATCCACAGATTCAAAACAGTTCACAATTCAACAGTTGTTCTTCAATTTTCAGTCTCTCTATCTCTATTGATCTTGATATCTATACCTCCAAATATATTTAACACTTGCAATTCTACTTATATTTATAGGCTTGCACCTTCACATTCAAGGTACACTTCTAACTAACTCTTAACCAATTCTTAACTGAACCTACAAAATCATGACCAATATTTGCAAAATATGGTCCAAAATACAAAAAGGTGACACAAAATAGTCTATTTTTCACCTTGCGTGCTATTATTCCTCTCACATGGTGTCTTTTGAGATTGTGCAACATCCACGATGTTGCACAACTAATGTTTCCAAAATCCCTGCCAACAGGCCCCCAACACAATGTTGTGGCTTGCCCTCGAGCCATGTCAGGTGGACATGGTGCGTTCATTGATCTTTAGTCTGAATTCTACATACTGCTGAGTGATCTCCTTCAATTGCACTCATATTCTCTCAGCAATGTCCTAACTTCCCAACAAATCCTGTGCCAATGGATGATCCACCATTTTTCCCGCAACTTCCTTCTAACCTTCTTGTACAATGGTTAGCATGACAACTTCCTTCACAGACAATTGTGCCCCAATTACTTGTCACTCATCAAACTAATAATTTCTCTTCCACTAGCACTCCTGAGCCTTTCCAACCCGCCGCTGCAATTCTCTAAGTTCGACTAACCACATAATGAAAATGACTGGAGACATTGTTCTCAATGCAGTCTTCAGTGTCACTAGTTGTTCTTCGGCCTCTTTCAACTGCTTGGTTAGTTGCTTTAACTATGCATCTTGGATGGCACTACCCCAAAATTCCCTCATGGCATCGGTGACCTTTTTAGCTTCCTGCTCCAACTCTTCAAGTTGGTCCACCACTTCCTCTATGGAAGTCTTCCTCTCGAAAATTTTCTCAGGAGACATGTTTGGATAGAACAGAGCATTCAAAATGTTGTTGTCCTTCTGTAACTGCATAATAATTTGCCGAAGTCACTTTTCTATTGCGATTGCATCTAGTTCCATGGTGTTTTCACCGGTGTGTTTAGAAGCATCTGTAACTGCTGCTTCTACTTGTACCCGATTGTCGAAAATATGGGACTTTTCAACAATGAGACGATTTGTCTCCTTCTTCATCTCTATGATCTCCTCAGTAGTATTCATCTTCAATTTGTCTTGCACTTTCTTTAGTTCTTATATCTCCTACACTTTTTCTTCCATCAGCTTTGCCTTTACACTCTGTAGTTCATCAACTTCTTTCTTTGTTGCCTCTCCTTTCTCCTGCAATCATAGAAATCAATCAGTGATGTCCTTCTATCTATCCACCACTTCTTGGTTGGAAATATGCTGCATGTATACCAAAATTTAGGTAGGCATCCTATTGATATCCATTGTGATGTACTGCAACTTCTACAGGGATGTATTCAGGTCCTCACTTCTGGTGTCAATCGCATTTGGGGGAATTTCAACATTCCTACCCTGGGGATCAGTGCCGATTGATGTGGTTTCCTGCATAGTCATAATCTCTAGTGCTCTCTTTGAAACAATGCCATATACAAAATCTAGTTTGGTTCTTACCTTGGTGAATCCTTCCTGTGCTGATTTATTCATCTCCTTTATGGCTGCATCAGTTGCATCATTAATGACCTTGACAATCCAATTTAACTGCAATTCCATTGCTGACCTAGTGCTACTTCTCACATCCTGGTCCATGCGCCTCTTTTCTCTCAGTTCCTTGAATATGTGATGTGCTTCCAGGTCAATAGGTGTCTCTGTTGACGATTCTTAATTATATTGTTGGTCATCTTAGTTCACAGGCTCAATAGGTGCATCCACTAGAGGTCCTGTTGATATTTCTGTTACACTGACTGGTTCTCGCCATTTCGTGTGCTAATAATTAATCATTTCCTCTAGTTCAACATCAATCACTTTGTACCTCATTGGAAACCATTGCTTGGCGGGTTCCCGTCATGCTTGAACATGAATAGCATGGGTTCCAATTGCAAATCACACAATCCTATGATATATTTTCATGACTTCTGCCAACAATCTTGGAACTTTTACCGCTGCTGCCTACAGTGCTTCCTAGTAGATCGAAAATTGGATTGAGCAGTCTACCATTCTCTATTCTTCTTTGACCCACCATAAATTTTGATATCTCACACCCTTGCATACCTCTATTTCTTTGACGTCGATCCCCTAGTAATCATCTGGATCCATCCAAGCCACTAGCCCAATCAAAATGAGTAGCCAACTATATGTGAATGGTCTCTCACCTGCCTGTGTGACCACTGCATCCTCTGCTAAGTGGTTCATGATAAAAAGGGACCAATTCATTTGCACACCTTGCACACACCACTCAGCAGATGCAACTACCCTGGAATTACATTGAACCAGGCAGTTCTTCCTTACAACTTTACTAGCCAAAATCCTTACGCCAATACATACCATGTGATCATTGATACTATCAATGTGGTATGCCCTCCCATCGCATTCTAGAGCATAGCGCTTCCTAATAATCATTTCCAACCTCTGGTCATTATCATTTCCATGGATATATTGTGAGGGGTCTGGCCCATCCTTGGGTAGCCCCGTTATCTCTGAAATCAACCCCACCATGACTGCAATTGGCTCATCTAACCACAAAAACCCACCATGGAAGCACGCCAAAAGGTTCTTTGCACATGCATTTTCTTTTGTTGGCTTCCCAAAGTGCAGTATGTTGATCAACCCAAGTAATCCAGCTCTAGCCAGCCCACTCGCCCAATTCTTCAAGATGCGCTCTATCAGCCCACCTCCAACCACTACCATTGACACATATGGGTCCTTCGCAACATCCTCTAGGGAAAACAGGTTTTGGTCTTCATATTTCAGTTGCATCAGTGTAGGAACAATGTCAATAGTGCACACCATCCATTGTGGGATTGGTGCATCCTTATCTGATACTTCTGATTCTTCGCGGGCTTTTGGGCCTTCGCACCAAGCCTACTAGGAGGGATATATCTAGGGATGTCCTTGATAGACACTCCTGCTCTACCTATAGACACCACCACTCCTGAGCTCAACGACCCCATTTGTGCAGTATTCTTTTTGTGTCCTTGCAGACGTTCTATTCCATCTCTTCTATGGCACTAGAGAGCTAGGATTATGCGCCTTCCTCTTCCCCTTTAGAATCTTCAACGATCCAATGTGCATAATAGCTACTTCTTCCATAATTGTGACTAGTCTGTTTGGTGAATCTCTCTCACTAGACATCTCTACTGTATCTAGGTTATTCTACATGTCGCACTAATTCCTATGAAAACTTAATAGTCAAGCACCCTCTCTAGACTTAGCAACTTGCTCTACAACTCAGTAGTTCCGCAACTCAACTCAATTTTGCACAATGGTGTATTTCAACTGTGTTGAACTTGTTCTTATAGTGCCAAATCAACTCAGAATCATCATTATCATATAAACAGGATCATCATGACCAAATCATGCATTAAATCCCTGAATCTTTTGTCGGTTCTTCCAACCCAACAGTCGGATTCGTCATTATTACATGTCACTTCTACAAGAACTGCTAGTTAACTACTTTTAACTATCTTCATTTGTTACTTATTTGACATATGATCGCAGCCCTGCGGCTGTCGCAGCATGACCTCCTAACTACGCTACTAACTCCTATTATTGCACAACCACTTCCTCTTGGTGTGCCTTTCATTCATGCATGATCCTATATACCATTTTTTTTATGAAGTGCCTTAAGAATTGCGTGGTTCTGAACCTGTCCTATAGGGATTCAATTGGCTACCATTCACAAGATTTGGTAGCAGTGCTCCATCTAAATGTTGTAGTTGAAATGCACCTCTAGAAGTAATAGAATTAATAATATATGGACCTAACCAATGCATCTGTAACTTACCTTGATGCTTCATGAACTTTTTGTCGTACAACAACAACAAATCTCTTTATTGAAATTGTTTGTTATTTATGTAGCGATCATGCCAATCCTTTTGTCGATCCTTCTCGACGCGATGGTGGAATCCTGCAATAGAGCGGTCCTCCTCAAGTTGTATCAACTAATCCATGTGCTCTTCTAACTCTACTTCATCATCAATGCCCATCGTTGCAGCAATGCGCAGTCTAGGAATGATGTACTCCATAGGAATGACCATCTCTTTCATGTATACCAATTTGAATGGTGTCTGCCCCATCAATCTCTTGCAAGTGGTGTGATATTCCCACAACACTTTTGGAATATTCAAGTCCCAATCATCTTGATTAGCATTACATACCTTTGTAAGAACATGCTCCAATATCTTGTTGAAATATTCTACTATTCCATTCGCATGTGGATGATATGGGGTAATTTTCTTGTGCTATATTTGCAATTCCTCCGTCAGCGCACTTACTGTGCGGTTGATGAAGTGATTGCCTTGGTCACTCATCAATATCCTTGGACATCCAAACCACATCACTATGTTGTCAAATAGGAATATTGCTGATGTCGCAGCGGTGCAATCCACGACGGGTGCGGCCTTCACCCACCATGTCAAATAGTATGTCACTATGATTAGGTATCATGCACTAGTTCTCATCCCAGGTGGGTTGATTGGACCCGCAAAGTACATAGCCCATTTATCGAATGGTTGCAATTTTACTTGTGGTACTAGTGGCATCTCATACCTCTATGGTGGTTTTCTAGTGCATTGACAAATATCGCAACTCTGCACATAATCCATCGCATCATTACCTAAAGTGGGCCACCAGAGCCCTGCGCAAAGCACCTTTCGCAGAGTAGCTCGTCCTCCATAGTTTCCACTAGCAACTCCCACATGGGCCTCCTCTAAAATATCTCCTTTTTCATGTGGTAGGACACATCACCACAAAATATCGTCTAGTCCTAGTTTATAGAGTTGACTAAAAATCAACTAGAAATCTGAATCTTTAACCACCAACTACTTCTTTTGACTTGTTGAAAATTACTCTAGTGTGACTCTCGTCATCAAGAACTGAATTATTTGATCATAATAATCATCTGCTATGTCGAATCTGAATAGTTGTACATCCGGTATCCCATATTCAATATTTGTTGGGTCTTTTCTTGTCTCAACCCAGGATAAATGATCGAGGTCAACATTCAAGCGACCTGGCTTCACAATTATCTCAAAATAAAATTCGTGAAAGAGAAGTATCTAGTGGAATATCTCCCCCCCCAACACAGGCTTATTGACTAGGTACTTCAAAGCAGAATGGTCTGTAAACATCTTGAAATGATCACCTAAAAGGCAATGCCTAAACTTTTGTAATGCATATACCATCACCAAACCTTTTCTCTCCGTAGTCGTAAATTTTTTCTCAACAAATGACAACTTTCAAGTAGAGAAAGCGATCAAATGATCTAGATCCTCCTCTTCAGGTTACACAAGCACCACTCCTAGCACAACAGATGAGGCATCGACATGGACATGGAACTCCTTGTTCTATTCTAGGAAAACTAGTATTGGCGTAGAAGTCATCTTGGCCTTCAGTGTGTCAAATATTCCTTGACATTATTGGCTCCATACAAATGCTGTGTCTCTCTTTAATATCTTCTCCATAGGGGCAGCAATTGCAACATAACCTCTAATGAATTTTTTATAGTATCCGGTATGCCCCAACGTCAATCGAAGCATATTCACCCTCATTGGTGGTGGAAAACTCAAAATGAGTGCTATCTTTGCAGGATCAACCAACAATCCTTGCTTGCAAACAATGTGACCTAGCAACATTCCAAAAGGTGCATAGAAAATACACTTCTTTGAGTTCAGTGCGATTGGATGTTGTCAACCTCTTTCCAGCATCAGTCATAGGTTTTCTAGGTGATCCTTAATTAGGACATACACTATCCAATCATCCATATAAACTTGCAGGAACTTCTGAATAAAATATTTGAATGCAGGGACAACAACTTGAGAAAATATCGCAAGGGCATTCTTCAATCCAAAAGGCATTACTGTGTACTGAAAACAACTCCATTCAGTAACAAATTTTGTTTTGTGCCAATCCTCCTTTGCGATCCTAATCTAGTGATAACTAGAGAATCCATATATGAAAGATTACATCTCCTAACTGCCTACACCTTCTAGCACTTCATTTATGAATGGTGTCGGAAATGGATCATGCATATAGGAATCATTCAATTTTCTCAGATTGACACAGATCCAATATTCACCTGTTTTCTTGTCTTGGAACACCATAGGACTGATCCATTCTGATTCTTTGACTAGCTCAATTATTCCAGCATGCAACATCCTATCCAACTAAGCTTTAACCCTCTCCTTGTATTGTGGATTCAAGCAGTACGGCCTCTACCTTACAAGTTCCGCATCTGTTTTTAACTGGATCTTCATCTCTCCCAAATCACCCAGGATCCCTTTCATTTCAAATAATTTGGTTGGAAATAGATCTTGAAATTCATCCAGCAGATCTGTGGTCTTCACCATGATTTCTTCGTCCCAATAGTCCCCAACACTTGCAAATTTTGGGTTCTCCTATGTCCCAATGTTGAATTTTCTATTCTTCAGTGGCTAGTTCATGGGATTGATCGGTATATCTAGTGCTGTGACATTCCTACTCCCTTATGTTTTTGGAAAATTGATATTCCGTAGCTCATCATCATCCTCAGGTCCGCCAGACCCATTATAACAGTCCATCATCCAGTGTATGTGGAAATGCGAATGTGGATCCACCGGATATGCAATTGGCACTACTTTCAACACCACATCATGGATGAGCTAAAGCACATTATGGACATCCATATTGGTATCCATGAAACAGAAAGTATGAGCAAAGAAAACTATCAGCTCTTCCCAAGTGGTTATTTCTCTATGCAACTCAATTGATACGTACCATGATCTTGGCATTTCATCCAAAGTGTGGACAAAGACATGGACCCATTCATCCTTTGGTCGTGATGCCCACAGAGTCTAACATTCCATTAGATGATGGTTGGGGTCATTCCTCCCATCGTATCTCCTAGTGTGATATACTTTCGAGTCATCAAAGTGAACTATCAATAATCATTGACACTGCGCCCATCAATTAATCATCTTCTTATGGGTCACCCACCAGCGTGCTAGAGTAGCCTTTAGTGCTTCCTCCAACACCAAAAATCACTGCGTTTTTTATACCTTCTCTTCAAACTCCATTAAGAATGCAGAAAACTCAGGAAACCCATCGTATATTGGAAATTCAACAGTCTTAGTTGTGACATGGCACATTGAATGCATTATCAAACCACACTTCTTGAATGACACCTCGTGCATGCGATTTTTCTAGTTTTCTAACACATCATCAGAATCAGAGGATGCAAAACTAGCGCTGCACCAACTAAGTTCTCCATCAGCAGTTGGGTGGATGTAATCCTATGAAATTTTGTAAGCATGATTCCATCCCCTGACAACTTCATCCTTTACTGGCTTGATATGACTCTATCCTTCATTCAGATCCATTGGTTCGATGACTGGGATGTCATGATTCTCAAACGTCATCATTCGATTCTTGAAGTTAATTACTACCATACTATCATTGGCCCATCCGATCCCTAGTAATGCAGGATAGGAGCCTCCACCATCAACAAATTCAATCACATCAAAATAAACATAGGTCTTTATACCTTCAACATCTATGACTAGGTTCGACACACATCCAATTGGTTGTACTTTGTCCTGATTAGCCAATCACAGCTACACAGGGAACCAACCCAACATCGACCTCCCAATTTTCTGCCATGTATGCTTTGTCAGGATATTCACATCTAAGCCTAGATCCAGAATGACTAAATCTACTTTATAGTCCCCAATCTGAATGTTGATGCACATCTCTTTCCCCATCTTTTTCTTATGTAAAGAGTTCACCACGGAGTCATTCTACTCCTTACCCAGTCAGTGCAACATGTTCTCAATCTTAGCAATAGCATCGAGATCTCTTTCCAACAACAAACAACTCTCAAACCCAACCAACAAAACCCAACAACGAAACCATTTGTTGGCGCAAACCTAGCCAACAAAACCCAATCGATAGGGGTTCCCACTTTGTCGACACTTAGCTCACCAGGATCTCCCTGAGCACTGGCACATACATGTTTTACCCTGCCCAGCAACACCCGCGAAGCAGATGAAGTCTCTCCCGATATGTCCAAGGGAGAGATGTCGGAACCAATTTTTTGCATAATAGAAGAGGACTATGTGCATCGACAAATTTATCAATTTATTCAACAGATCTGACCGATCACTTAATCATTAATAGGACCATTCATGATCACTCTTAGAAGAGCGCATCATTCATTCACAACTAACATAAACATAATGTGGCGCAAACATATCTACAAAGATAACACCATTTAGACAGAAGAAACATCGCTTCATAGATCCATGTCACAAACACTCATTATTGGATTGTAGAAATAGTAAGACAAAAAAAGATAAAAAGAAATAGTAATTCAGACCAACTTTCATTTTGTCATATTACTTTCGTGCAATGATCCACAGATTCAAAACAGTTCACAATTCAACAATTGTTCTTCATTTTTCAGTCTCTCTATCTCTATTGATCTTGATATATATCCCTCCAAATATATCTAACACTTGAAATTCTACTTCTATTTATAGGCTTGCGCCTTTACATTCAAGGTCCACTTCTAGCTAACTCTTAACCAATTCTTATCTGCATCTACAAAATCTTGACCAATATCCGCAAAATATGGTCCAAAATACAAAAAGGTGACACAAAATAGACTATTTTCTTCCTTGCACACTATTCTTCCTCTTGTGCGGTGTCTTTTGAGCTTGCGCAGCATCTGCGATGCTACGCCACTAATGTGTCTAAAACCCTTGACAATAGAGGGAATGTAGGGTATGAGTCGAGAACATGAGCATGCTTGTTGTTCTAGTGTGATATTGAGGGAAAACCTATTAATGAATATCAAAATAAGTAACATTAAATCATATTAGGATTGATAATTTCCTATTTTAATACTTATAATATAATATCTATATAAAATATAATAATTTGGGCCATGTGACCATATTGAACCTCTTCACTTAATGAAAATAGCCCACATAACTTAATGTCACACATTGCCTACTTTAGATGTTCATTATAAGTAGGCACTATATGATGAGTAATGTAATAATAACTACCTATGTGTCCTAGATTAGTAAGACATGAAGACTGTTTATGTTCCGACTTCATTGAGGGACATAAAAGATATGTTGTTGAGTTAAACATTTTGGCAATTACTATTACATTAATGTTTACCCAATCAGAGATTTTTATAGGTGGCTTCCGACCACAATCACCCTACCACAATACAATAAGAAAGACATATTCAAATGTTTGCATATATTATAAAAAGCATGAGATATAATTAAAATTAATGAAAAAAGATAACAAAAAAATAAGGATCATTGAGAAGATATTGATTTAAATGGTATATAAGATAATTACACCCATTATAGCATCCCTTTCATCTATTATATTCAAATTATAATCGATCAATATCTCTTCACCTACAACTATTGATTTTGTGGCACATATGAATACATGATTTCCTTCACGCCCCTCAAATATGCAATTGGGATGCTTATTTTTTGTCCCTGGTTGTTTACTATTTATAAACCCTACAATATTTCTAGAAGCTTTTGGCCTTCCATCAATATACATATTCGGTCCTTTGGTTTGATTGATATGTAGTACTATAAAATAATTTGCTGCAACTTTGTATCTTTGCATACTTCATGTATAACATACCAAAAAAATCCACGAATTATATTTGTAGCATGGTTTGACATACTCCATAAATTCAGTTACAGTTCCATATTTGACCTTTACACCATCCATGGAAAATAGTCCCAATCCATGTAAGTACGATGGAGCAATGCAATAAATCCTCTCATTGATGAAAAAATATATGCTCAATTGAGGTAGCTCCTTCGGTACCCATAATTGCACTAGATGTCTATACCTCAAGGGAAACTCAACTTCACCTATGATCTCATCATCATAATCACATGACCCTCCTTTATCAAGAAAAAATTCCACGCATCTACAAAATCTTCTCCTTATCTTTTGACCTCTAGTTGATCTAGAATTGTTAGATCTATTACTACATGTATCACTTTCAACCTATCATAGTGTATCTTCATCACAAGAGGAAGACAAATCTGACAAGTACTTTTAGAACAGTAATCCATCATTAGTACCTTAGTTACACTAATTAGTCAATTTTATTGCTTTTTTAAGCTTTAATACACTATGAGGTGGACTAGGGGTGCTTAGGTGGACATATGCCATGCCAAGTTGAGGTTCTATGACCCACATGGGTACTCCAGCCTAGTCATCCAGCCACACATGCACATCCATAATTGCTGCTGTGCTCCCATTCATTGAATGTGGACAGGAAAGTTGACTTGGGGCGCTAGAGTGGGATTTTGCCCAAATTTGGCTTGATTTGGTGCAATTAATGTTGCATTGAGAGTATAAACCATCCATTTTTCCATGCCCATGCTATCTAAGGTGTAATCATTGATCCAACACACATAATCCATGCCACTTCATCAATTCGTGGCCATTTGGAGAGATTTGGGACGATATTGGCCCACCCAGGGGGTTGGATGCCAATTTGGCAATTTTGAGATTTTTGCTCACATTTGGCTTCCAAATCCATTCAAAAATATTATGATGTATTTATAAACCTATTAATAACAATTTCAGAGTTATAAAATCCAAAATTATCTTGTTTCCAACTATCATTGTGTGTAATTTAACTGTAATTTGATGGTTTTTGCTGAATCTTGCACCCAAATTTGATTTGTGAACCTCACTAACACTCCTAGATTATCCTTTGGTTTGAATTACTCACTTGTTGGTTCAAATTTCTCACATGGTATCAGAGCTAGTTGGAGATTTTTGAGTTGCAGACCAAATTCTTAGTGGATTTGCGCTGCTTTGTTAGTGAATTCCAGATAAAATTGAATTGCCGAGTGTAACCTAGTTAGAAATTTCACCACCATCAGCGTAGGAATTAATGGAGGATACCAAAATCATTCTAACACCTTTCAACTTCTTTGAATGGAAGGCAGAGATGGTGATTCAATTGAGAGCTAAGGGGCTTTTCAGAGTTACTGTGGGCACTGAAGTGGAACCAAATTTTGCTGTAGAAAAAGCCAAGTATTTTAACAAATTGGATGAAGCATATGGTTTGTTGTGTCTGAGCATATCAAGAGAGTTGTTGTTCCACCTTGACAGTTTGACATCACCAAAGGAGGTTTGGGAGAAGCTTGAGTCTCTATTTGGAAAAACTGATGAGCTACGTGGTCACGAGCTTGAGAATGAGCTGATAAGCTTGAGACCAACGAACTATGACACAATCCATGACTTCTTCACCAAGTTCAAATCACTTGTATTGCAATTAAAACAATGTGGGATTGAGAAGAAGGAATATCAACTGATCTTGCCTATACTTTTGAATTTGGGGCCAGAGTTCTTAGTCTTTGTGAGCACATTTCACTTAGGCAAACTCACCCTTCGAAACTGGAAAAGGCCAAGTATGGAAAGTTTCATGGAGTCACTCACTCAAGAGTAGGACAAATTGGTCCAAATGGGTTCTATCAAGACCAAATATCAAGCACTAGCAGTGGGGATTTCCAAATTCAGCAAAGGGAAAACCCAAGTCCAAGAATTTAAAGTTGCCGAACAATAAAAAATCAGAAAAACCAAAATCCAGTGAGGGAGCTACGAATCCAACCAAAGAAAAGGAGAAGAAAGGAAAAGAGAAGGCCAAATGCTCTTATTTCCACTAGTCATGACATCCAAAAATCTCACGCATGAAGAAAACCATAGACACCATGGTGCAGCTGCTGGAGAACAACAACATTCCAATTCCTAACAGTGCTAGGAAGAAAGATGGCAACTCCAGTTCAAGTGAAGGCAAGGAGAAATGTCATGCATTAGTGGCAGGTACTTCTAATTCCTCATCCTTTATTATTGATTCAGATGCTTCCAAGCATATGGTATCCAGGAGAGAATTCTTCTCCTCCATGAGTTTGAATGATGGCCCAACAGTTCGAATGGGAGATGATTCTGAACTCCAGACCAGAGGGATTGGGAGAATTTATTTAGACCATGAGTTCTTCAATGATGTACTGTATGTACTGGAACTTGCAGCAAATTTTTCGTCATTATACCAAATGATCCATTTAGGAGAGCCAAAGAGAGTAATATTTACTCCTGACTCTGTAGAGATTTCTGAAATCTCAACAGACCAAGTTGTTACAATTGGGTATGCTGATCATCATGAGAGAATGTACAAATTCTCTAATTTCCTCCCTACTTCTAGTGACCAAGCACTTCACTCACATGCCAATTAAGTCTCCAAACTATGGCATGAGAGGTTTGGCCACATGAATTACAAATATCTCCAAACATTTCACAAAGAAGGAATGGTGGAAGGTCTTCCACAAATTCAGCCATCTACTAGAGCATGTATTGGATGTGTGATTGGGAAGCATCCTGAGCAGAGCTACGAGAAGGGGAAGGAAAGGAGAGCAAAAAAACCACTTGGGTTGGTGCATTCTGATATGATTGTTCCACTACCCACTCCCTCATATGGTGTATCTAGGTATGTGCTTACATTTATTGATGACTACTCTCGATTTTGCTGGGTGTATTTTCTGAAATTAAAATCTGAGGTGTTTGAGCAACTCAAAGTTTGGAAAGCACTAGTAGAGAATCAGAGTGGGAAGAAGATCAAAGTCCTTAGGACTGATAATGGAAAGGAATATGTGAATAATAATCTACAGCAAATTTGTGAGGAGTGTGGCATCCAAATGCAACACTCAACTCCCTACACATCACAACAAAATGGTGTGGCAAAGAGAAAGAATAGATCTCTCAAAGAGATGGCAACTTGCATGATATAAGTGAGGGAAATTAATACCAAGCTATAGGATGAATCCATAAGCTGTTCTTCTCACATTCAGAACATATCCTTCCACAAATCAGTGAAAGGGATGACACACTATGAGGCATGGTTTGGTGAAAAACCAGATGTCTCAAATTTCAGGATATTTGGGACAAAAGCATGGGAAAGAATTCCTTCAGAGAAGAGGAAATCCTTGTAGCCACAAAGCAAGGAGTGTCTCATGGTTGGATATGGTGACAAAAACAAAGGGTACAAGCTATTTGACACATCCACTGATAAAAATTTTGTTGAAAGAAGTATCAAAATCGAAGAAGAGCCAATTCCAGACTTTGAACTTGCACCAGGGGATTGCTCCTCTCCTCAACCATTCAAAGATGTAAGTGATGAAACATGCTCTATTTTTTCTGATAATTCTGATATTAATGTTGCTGAATATGATATTTCTGTAGATGACTCACCATCTAGGCCCAAATGGGATGAAAAAATTGTGCAAGCAGCTGGGGAATTGGCAGGCAATCCCCAAGAGCCTAGGAAAACTAGATCACAAACTAGTAAGGATTCATTTGCAAGTGATAGTGCTATTGCTGAGAAATGTTACATGCTGATCATTTCTGACCCATAGACATATCAGAAAGATTTTATAGACCCAATATGGAAGTCATCAATGGAAGATGAGCTTCAATCCCTCCAAGAGAACAATACATGGGAATTGGTTCCCCTTCCTCTCAAGAGGAAAGTTGTTCAATGTAAATGGGTCTACCGGACCAAAATTGCTGCTGATGGTTCTGATATAAAACATAGGGCTATATTAGTGGCTAAGGACTATTCTCAAGTCCATGGATTTGATTACACAGAGACCTTTGTATCGGTTGCAAAGATGGACTCAATTAGACTAGTTCTTGCACTAGCAGCTAGTAAGTGTTGGGAGGTTCACCACATGGATGTAAAGAGTGCCTTCTTGCATGGTGAACTACAGGAGGAGATATAAATGCATCAGCCTGAAGGTTTCCAAGAGGATCCTTCATTAGTATGCAAGTTGAAAAAAATCACTGTATGGACTCAAGCAAGCCCCCAGGGCTTGGTATGCAAAAATGGATGCTTTCTTGCTTTCAATTGGCTTCACAAGATGCAAATCATACCCTAATGTGTATTTGCAGAAAAATTATGTTAACTTGCAGGTCATTGTTCTTTATGTTGATGATCTTATTATTACAGGTTTCTGCACCAATTCAATTGGCCAGAATAAAAAATCTTTGCACAATGAATTTGCTATGACAGACCTAGGATTGCTAAGGCAATTTTTGGGCTTAGAAATTGAGCAAAATGGTAAGGGAATCATGTTGAGTCAGCAATAGTATGCTTTAGATCTGCTGAATAAGTTTAATATGGCTGATTGTAAGGAAGCCAAGTCTCCCTTTATTTCTGGTATTAAATTGCATGAATTTGGCAATTTCCCAATGGTGGATATTACACTCTATAGGAAATTAGTGGGTAGCTTGCTCTACCTCACTCATACAAGACCTGATTTGTCTTCTGCTGTGAGTGATGTAGCAAGAAAAATGCACCATACACATGAGCTCAATTAGAACGATGATAAAATAATTCTTCAGTATGTCCAAGGAACTAAGAAATTCAGAGTGCATTACACAGCTAGTTCCTCACTTCAACTAGCTGGATTTTCTGATTCAGATTGGGCCGGTGATCCAATTGACATAAAGTCAACATTAGGTTTTGTATTCATTTTTGCTGAGGCTCCTATTTTCTGGTCAAGTAATAAACAGAACACCATCTCACTTTCATTAGTAGAGGCCGAATACAGGGCAACAGTCAATGCTGCAACTTAGTGTGTTTGGTTGCAAGGAATTCTTCGAGAGTTTGGTGTCACAATTGATTCTCCAACCAACATTTGGGTGGATAATAAAAGTGACATAAAGATATCTATTGATCTAGTACATAGGTAGAAGACAAAGCACATAGAGATTCACATGCATTATATTCGGGTCTTAGTGCATGACAGGGTGATCTCACTATAGTATTGCCCATCCACCGAGCAAACTGCCGACATTTTTACCAAGGGTTTCACTGAGAAGACCTTCAATTACCTGAGATATTTGATTGGGGTGAGTGGAGGATGGTAATTTTCTGTTATACCATTGCAGGTCCATCCCCATGTCCATTCTTGAGGGGAGGTTTTTCCCATGTGGTTTTCCTTCTTTCCTCAGTTCACATGGACAAATAAAAATTGAAATTTCTAATTATGTACTTGAGGTGACTTTAGCCATTTTTTCCAAGGCCTTAATCATTTTTTGAGCATACTTAGTTGTTGGATGAAAGGAGGGTGTTAGAACAATAATCCATCATTAGTACCTTAGTTACACTAATTAGTCAATTTTATTGTTTTTTTAAGCTTTAATACACTATGAGGTGGACTAGGGGTGCTTAGGTGGACATATGCCATGTCAAGTTGAGGTTCTATGACCCACATGGGTACTATAGCCTAGTCATATAGCCACATATGTACAGACATCATTTCTAGTGCGCTCCCATTCATTGAATGTGGACAGGAAAGTTGACTTGGGGCGCTAGAGTGGGATTTTGCCCAAATTTGGCTTGATTGGGTGCAATTAATGTTGCATTGAGAGTCTAAACCATCTAGTTTTCCACACCCACACTATCCAAGGTGTAATAATTGACCCAACACACATCATCCATGCCACTTCAGCAATTCGTGGCCATTTGGAGAGATTTGGGACGAGATTGGCCCACCTAGGGGGGTTTGATGCCAATTTGGCAATTTTGGGATTTTTTCTCACAATTGGCTTCCAAATCCATTTGAAACTATTATTGTAACATCCTTGACCCTCTAACCGGTGAGGAAGACGCTACCAAACCATCAAAATCCTCTGGGAAAATAGCCCCATGAACATGAAGAGGCATATAATGCTGAAATATAAAGCTTAAAACATAAAGCATAATAAGATGCATAATCCTTCATATACACATAGGAAGAAAACATACATTCATTCAAGCATACCACATGTTCATCATATTCATTAATCAATAAATATAAATGCAGAGATGGAATAGTCAAGAATACTCATCTCAAATAGAATTCATCCCGCAACCAGCTACATCGCTGTAATGTTCCACCCAACCATAGGCAAGCATGCTCATCAATCTCTCAGCAACATTACCACCCCTGAGCTGGGCATGATTCCTCGAGGAATAAGGGTCAAAGCAGGCTTACACATAGCCAAGGTACACAAATCAGCCAATCCTATGTAGTAGGGTTTATCAGGCTGTCAAGGAGTTAGGAAAGGCTAAATGATAAGATGGTGGCCTCAATGGGGAGCTAAGGATTCCTACACCATAGTTAACATGACTTCTAAGACACCCACATACCCAACACCGGGAATTAGTCCTTTCTCTACTTCATAATCCCTCAGGCCCTGACTTCCCTTTCCAATACTCTTCAAGGGTTGTAGAGAAGAAAGCCAACAATATAAATCTATCTGAGTGGATCCAAACACCAGTTTTCTCAAGAATACCTAGCCTCAACCACTTATACTATGAAATGAGAACTATATACTATGAACGAGAACTCTACCCATAAAAACGATGATTTTTGCAAAAAAAACACCAAAAACACCCCCCAAATAGAAAAGTGTTGATACCAGTATACACGTTTTTTTTTTAGGGTAAAAAATAGAGCCATGGACTAAACATCCCATATTGTTGTTTAAAAAAACTTTAAAATCAACCTTAAATTGGAAAAAAAGAAAAATTCTTGAAGAGATAAATTACAACTTTCTGGAAAATTGCATATTAAAGAAAAAACAAATTTCTCTAATAATTTCACCATTATAACCATATAGAAACAAAGAAATTATGATTTGATTCATAATGAGATAATATATTAGACCATACAAGAACAAATGGTTCATATAAATATTCAAAAACTCCTCTAAAGTTTCAATTACAAAAATCATACTAGTAGAAAGCATCTAACTGCCTCTTCAAATTCATCCATGGATCATGACACCCCATCATCAAAAACTCCTTAGAGTTTCAATTAAAAAAATCATACTAATAAAAAGCATCTACACTGCTTCTTCAAATTCATCCATGGATTCTGACACCCCATCAGAATCTAAATTTTCTGCAGATGAAGGACTTGATGAAGATGTAGATGACCCATACTCTTCTCTATTATCAATGGGCGCACCATCTGAGTCTACATCTATGCCCATCATTTAAAATGTCATATTCCTTTGGGATCTACGGCTTGGTTTAACAGACTCCCATCTTGCAACTTCTGGCCGTGGCAGCAACCTCTTGATAATCTCTATAGTCTTGGAGCGGAGAGTGTCTTTCTTTGTCAACTTGAAATCATAAACAAGTATATCAACTTCCTCTAATTTCAAGATGTCAATGCGGCGGCGATTTATTTTTTGACCCTTTCTGTTTCTCTTTCTGCAAACCTTTTTCTCAACCACCATCTATGCCTTGTACACACCATCAAATGGGTGTGTTTATGTTGCACACCAATGTACTTCTACTGATACTACTTCTTCATTTTCTTTATTGACCTTCATAGCTTTTGCAATCCAGAATGGATATTGACATGGATCATCTGTAGCCAAAACTGCAATCATGCAACCCTCCTTGATATCTTGTACTGAGCCCCTGTAAAGGTCTTCCATCTCTCGATGCTTTGCGGATGATCTTCTAGAGCCAATATACATTTCTCTTTCCTCTACTTGAGAAAACTCAACAGCTCGAGGTTCAACATTTGTTACCTCGTTTTCATTTGATAAACTTTGTGGCCAAGCAAATGGAGTCTTCAAAAATATATCTCCAATTTTAGAGTTTGAAATTATGTCACTATGCTCTATGAAAAAAGACTCCCACCAAACGGAATTAGCAACATCAAAGTACTCATATGTATCTTCAATAGACTTTTTGATTTCTTCCAAGCATTGAGAAGAATCAACATCTCTACTATGTCACCTTGCATTATGAATCTCTATAGATGATTGCAATAACAATAAATTTGAAGCATACATTTGACGACTTGGGATGAATTTCAAAAATGCCAAACCTGATGAAGGCCCCCATTCTGTGCTAGTTGAGTACTTCTTGCCCCACAATAGTGTTTTTCCATCAATCTTTTTTATACGAAATTGATGCTGAAATCTAATGTCATTAATTTTTTCAATGCACCTTTCCTCACCATGCGATCCAAACAGAAATCTTCGCATGTCAACAGTTTCTTCCAATTTCTATACAGTAGGTTCTGGATGGTATGATTTCCCTATAATTTCAATCAACGATGGAAGGCTCCCGACTTTCTTCCTCCTCAATGTCCTTGCAAAATGGCTGAACATTTGATCAATATGATCATGTGTATGCCCAACAAGAAGGAACCCAAATTTTACCTTCTTAAAAATTCCCAATTCCACAAGCATGCTTAGATAACCAAGCAGGCGGAGGTCCCGGGCACCTTCCCCCCGGACCTCAAATTAAAGATAGCACATAAAATATCTCTACCAAAGACTTTTTAAGACTTCTGAGGTGTGTGGGACAATTAAGGAGGGGAAATAAGATCACGTTCTCATGGAAGCTCACTTCATCATAACACATAAAAGATCTCTACCAAAGACTTTTTAAGACTTTTGAGGTGTGTGGGACAATTAAGGAGGGGAAATAAGATCACGTTCTCATGGAATCTGACTTCAGCATAATAAACAATACATTAGACCAAAAGACTTAAACCATCTAACCACTTTTTTAAGAAATGTTTGGTACTAAGAGCACTGAAATCTCAAATCTCAATAATATGTTAATAGTTCTTATGTGCTCAAATCTCCAATACTCAAATGTACTTTAATGATGTTTAATTCTTAAATAACTTTATAAAAAGTAACTAAGATTTATTAGTTTTAATTAATTGAAATAAAATTATTTTTTAATATTTGATTGTTGATACATTTTCTAGAAAAAGTACATCATTTTACTGTAGAAAATACCACCTAAATTCATAAGTACATAGATATTTACCATATGCTTAATATGAAAAACAGAAGATGCCGATCACATTTTTCTTGATTGTTGCTTTGATCGGATGTATGAGTTTAGAGTCAAACTATTTTGTATTTCTTTGAGGATTTGAATTTCAACATCAAAACCAGTAATACTAGCGTTTGCGTTGTCTATTTTCCGACTCTTTTTAAGACTGTTGACAGTGTCAATCTAATAGTGATTTATATTGCCAAGAATATAAAACTTGTGAAACCTTTCGTATTTTGTTTTTAAAATGAAACTCGTGAAAGAGATAGATTATTACACGACTGTTTTAAGGGGATTTTCCCAAAATAATTACCGAATATTTGTTCTGATTAACAACATTATACAAAATATGCATCCAATGTAACTTACAACCAAACGAACCATCTTACAGCTGCAATTACAGATCCACAGAATATATGTTTATCTAGAAATTGGGATTCCGTATATCCAATAACTACGATGTGCTTTCAATATGAATTCGGCCCATATGAACATGAAACCTTAATATGAAATACTCAGTCGACATTGTTCATAGGATCGTATGAGGTACGATTTTCAGAAACTGAAGATGGAGGCAACGGTAAAGTACTAGTCGTAATCGTCGTCGCTTCTTCTGGCTTTCTCTCCAACACTTGGGCTCGTCCAGGAATCGCTTCGCTTCTTCTGGATTTCTCTCCAACACTTGGGATCGTCCAGGAATCGCTTGAATTGAAACCGTGGTCTCAATCACTACGTGAAAGGCGCTGCTTAATTCAGTGTCCTAATCAATTGTAGCACCTTCCGACTTCCTGTTTTGGCTAAGGAGATTCAGAGAATGTCTACACAGAGGGCACGAAGAATTCGAGGTGAACCATTTGTTAATGCATTCCATGTGAAAGCCATAATTACAGTCAGGAAACACTCGGAGGTCCCGGGCACCCCACTTGGGCGCCAAAGGGCGGCCCTCACGGCAGCCCTCGATGCCTGGCATCGAGGGCCGCCCTTTGGTGCCCAAGCGGCGGACCTGACCTGATGCATCAATACATAGGTTTAATATTGTGTAATTATGTCTTAATCCAACTTCCATACATTGTGAGTACTTGATTTGGCTCTAGAGTACATTTTTGAACTATGTGAAAATTGACAAAAGGTATCAATTGTTATTTCTGAAAACATAGATTTCACTATAGAAACCATAGAAGATTTATTTTAGACCACCCAGTATGAGAGTATGAGAGGTTATGGAAAATATTAGTAACTCCAAATTGGAATGTTTTTTCCTTTTAACCCTAACTAGTGTGCATTTCATTGAGGCACTCAACCTTAATTTCTATGTATTGAAGAAAATAAAATTTTGGAGTATTTTTATACAACATAAAGTTTTATGTGTCAAATTGAAAATATGGAATTGTATGAAGCTTTGTAATGAATAAATACACATTTCAAAATGAATCATTCAATTTGGTTTTGAAATAAAGGTTTGATATGCATTTTAGTGAAGATGGTCGATTTTAATAAAATCATGGACAAAGGCCAAGTTGACAAATCCATAACAATTTATGCCAGGTGCTCCTAAAATGTCTTTGTTAAATCTGGAGAAAACAAAATAGATAACGACACTAATTGATAGGAAGAGGTTGTACACATTT
>LPNX010781361.1:157260-188807 GCA_001517045.1 Pseudotsuga menziesii | reverse complement strand
CATCAACCATTTTTGAAACGGGGGTAAAAATAGCTACTAAAATTAGGAGAGAGAAAAATGAGAACTGTGTCGAGTTCTCGTTTCATAGTATAAGTGGTTCCTCTAATCCCACTCTCAACAGTCCGAAGACCAACCACTGTATACCGCAGTAAAACAAACAATTCACAGCTCTGTGAAGAAGATGAAGACAAGAGGGTGACAAACCCAAACAAAAAGGTGAACACAGCTCCAGTCAACAAGACAAATCAGAGTTGTTCTTGGCCCCAGCATGGCCAAAAAAAATCGACGACAACCCAAAAAGGTGCTTGCATACACAACAACCCAGAAACCAGGGGAAGACAATAGCCACGCTTTTACCACTGCAGCAACAGGAGAAACAAAAACTCACAACAAATCCCACATGGAGATGAAAAGGTCTGATTTTCATCCTGGATAGGGAAAACACATACGCAGACCCACAAAATGTAAGGGTAGACACAATCAACCAACGTGGGGAAACAATAGCTCGTTCTCAACAATGAAGCCACGGCACCCTACCTAGTCGACAATGGAGGAGAAGTCCGATTCTCAATCCTGGGCAGGAGAGAAACAAGTACGCAGACCAAAAATCCATGAGGGTAGCACACATGCACACAGTCTGATAATACAAAAGGGAAATTGATCCTCTTTACAATCCAGGGAAAGAACATAGCCCATCTCACAGTGAAAAACCATGGATACCAGTAATCAATGAGAGAAGGGAGAACCAACCAACCCCTGCATGCATGAGATGGTCAAGACAAAAACCACGAGGAAGTGGGAGCGTGGTAGAGTGGAGAGAGTGGTGACTATCCCCCTGCCCTCTACATGAGGAAGAGTGAGCTTGCTGGTGGAGTGTACGTGGGGCAAAGACTGGTAGTCCTGCCACCCACCACTCCCCAGCCATAACTACTTCCAACTAATTGAAAAGCAGAATTTTAGTGGGTGGTCGACATATGGCAACTCCCAATGGATCCCACAGTTTAGAAAACCCCCCCTTAACCTTAGGAATCATGCCCTTTTCATTCAACGTTGCACCATCATAGCTGGTTGTAGGTTTATTTTAATTGATGTGCATATTTACATAATGCCAAAACTATAATGTGCCGAATAGCATGATATACCATCGGCAATGATCCCTGTTGCCAAAACATACACAACCAAATCGATGGTGGAGCTTTTTCCTTTAGCTCCACACCATGATTAATTACAATATATACATCATGTACCTTTTTAATGTAACCGGGGTCAAAACCGGGGCATTACAATCCCCTCCCCCTTGGAATAACATCGTCCTCGGTGTTCCAATACATAAAAACACATATACAATTTGCACATCCAAAATTTCAAAATTTTGTAGATCTGTCCCACATTCAATTATTTACTTGAACTTTCAGGGTCAAGCCCCCTAGCTTCCACAATCTTCTCCTACCGGTTCTCAACTTTTGACTCATCCGCAAGTCGAGGAACTTTGTGGCTGCTGCCCTCTTTATGTTCCCTCATTGGGCAGTCCTGACGTAAATGATGTCTTCTGCATTTCCAACATTTTGCTGGCTGCTTCATCTTTACTTGCTCAATTTCCCTTGAGCCTTCATTCCTGGAACGTTTCTTAACGGATTGCTTGGACGAATGTCCTGTCATTGATCCACTTCCCTTGCCTTTACGGATTTCCCCCAGAAGGCTTTTTACCTCCTTTTGCAAACCAATAGAGTCTTGCAAAATCTAGTGGTTCATCTCATTCTGCCTTTTCTGTTTCTTGAGCATCTCTCCAAGATTCTCTTAGGTCCTGGTAATCGTTTGAAGGAGACTTCCATCCAAGTCCAACAGCTTTTGTTCTGCTACCATGGTCAATGTGCACCACTGGATTTCACTTTTCTCACCTATGAAATGCATCATTGAAATTCTGTTATACCAAGCATAATGTAGGCATTAAAATTAGTCAATTAATTGCCAAATTGGCATGATAGTCCAAGTCTCATCAAGGAGAAGTTCATACTTTTCATGCCTTCCCAATAGGCACATGAGCTCATTCATGTCCATTCTTAGGAAGGGAATTAACTATTCCAACATTCACAATTTACTTTTAAGCAAATACACACATTCCATTTTCAGTCATACATGCATTCAACAATGTTTTGTTTTCACAATGCATAAATATATATATAATCAAAAGGGTAAGAGAGAGCAGCAAGAGTTTTTCCCCTCTTTGTTTTGTTCCATCCTGGAACCCACACCACCACTGTGGATTTTCATGCTCTCAGCCTCTTTCACTTCACCGTGAATGCTGGACCATTCCCTCTTGGTCATGACACTTAGTGTCTCCAGTCTATTTCAGACCTCTCAACCATGAAGCCTCCCCACATGGTTTGTCTCGGTTGCTAGGACCTTCATAGTCATACTAGCACCTTTTTCATTACTGCTCATTTTGATCTTTTTAGGACAGTCACATGTCCACATGCACCTCTAGGATACTTTCATAGTCCTCGCTTCTGGTGATACCTATATTCAAACATTGAATAAATTCACATGTTCAATTTATTCCCATCGGTTTTTACCTCTTAAACAAGAGCTTAAAACATCATAACCAAATCATATACACATACCTATTCATAAGAAAGAATTTCAAAATAATCCAATACTTATCTTTATTGTGCGTTTCCTCATTGGTCCACAGGATCCTACTTCACTTTGCAAGCCTTGGGATCACCTATGGACTTGGATGTTAGGTCAGCATGTAGGCTGCTTCACAACATCCTTTTATATATATATCAGGCACAGTCAAGCCAACCTTCAGTTGGGTTTATCATACCATCAACAAATCGCCTGTACTTATCTCAATAATACACTTATATCAACAACCAATCATCAGCCAAGCCAACACGGTTGGGTTTATCAAGCCACATGCACTTATATCAACAATATACGACCATTTCTAGGTTTCATTTCTAGTAGTGAGCTCTAATTCCACTACCCCCTATCACACAAGAGACCACTCCCTTCTTTGAGTTGTCAGTCCCTCAGGAATGTCTCCTTCTCTGTGCTCTTTAGTAGAAGGTAGGATGAACTCAAGCCATTGTCCATTTAGTGTACAATACCAGACTACATCTATTTATCCTAACAACACAAGAAATATAAGCATATTCATTAGCGTTATTGCTCTAAAACTGTAATCATATTTCACATCATTCACTATCAAATATTGAGATACCAGGAGTGCGTCCACTCCTTAGGGTGTAATCAATATGGAAAACCCCTTCCATGATCTGACATCAGAAAAGTGTGCACCATTTTTCAGTGTGTGTCATGTAGACCCTATTCATACTCAAGTAATCGGTCATCATGGAAATAAAATAAAAACATGTTCTACATATGGAATTTTAATAATTTGACATGCATATTCTTAGTTAGGGTCATAGAACACTTATCCATTTGCCGATGCAGTATTCCTTCGTTAAGGAGGAATGGGGCTCCCTTATCTGAGTTGACAGTCCCTCAGTTTTCCATCCCAATTCCTCTTTACATTTTGTATCCACACATGTATTATCAACATAACCTATACCATCTCACTCATATTCCCAAAATGTCCAATGGAGTTTCACCTGAAACCCATTTCCAAGATAAGGGAAAACCTTCCCATGAAGTTTGGCTCCTGCAGGCCATCACACATGATATTCCTACAGTGTGTACCCCTAGCAAATTCATCAAGTAGCCAAACAGTCAATCATTATCTGATAATACAATCCAAATTTGATTGTTCCATAACCAAGTAATGACATTAGTAATTAAATTCAATGATAATTTGCAACTCTGTTTACTATAGAAATTGATTTGCTTGGCAATGAGGTGATCCTTAATTGTGGGTCTCTGGCAGCACCACTATGCCCATTATAATTTTATGCTTATTAGCATAACATGAATACCCACTTATAATGCGTCATCCTGGCACAATCTTATGCAAGCCAATAATGATTAGTAGTTGTTAGCAATTTCTTAAATCCGAAATTCACAAATTCAAATTTAACAACTCATTATGCATACAAACTATTTTCACAGCCATGAGACTCTTCTCATAAGGTTTGGCTCTTTCACATGGTAGATTCTGGCATTTGTCATGGTCTTACTCTCATTGCCATGCTCCAAACAATCTACCTGAAACCTGAACTTCAATCAACCAAACACTTGGTAAGTCTAGATGCATATAACTTTTCCCATTGCTACAAAAATCACTGAAGCATTTGCAGAATTATAAAATTCAAATACTTCCAGCTGTTAGCATATCAATATTACCCAAAACCCATTTACTTCACGCAATCATTATCATACTTTAAATTACAGGGTACATTCACATCATTTATGCAATTTAAATGAAATGTTTAGATACTCCTTACTTCACAAGTGTATCATTTGTACCCCCTTGCCCTTCCATAGAGCATTTTCGGTATCCAATTGATCATGACTACCTTCTTCATGCACTTACTATCTTGCATTCACATCAGCTCTTGAAATGGTTCCAGAATTGCCATCAATTCATCATTTCAGCCATCAGTTATTCATAATGACACATGCACTATCTCTATGCATTCATGCAATGCATCACAACATTTGCACCCATACTTATGTATTCATATCTACAATATTGACTCATACTTTTCATATGCATCTATTCAATGCATAACCAAAAGATTTATGAAATATTTTAATGCATATCCACTCAATGCTACCTTGCATTGATTTAGGAATACTTTTGCATTCAAACATTCCATGCATGGCCTATCCATGACTACTTCATATAGGATGCATTACTATAATCAAGACCATCAGTACTTACTTTCTTTGGGCTATTAAGCTCATAACAACACATACAGGCATGACACATTTTTGTATGAATGCAGCCTAAATTTTAAATACCCACATGGTATGAGATCTCTTGATTTTTCCACTCCATGCAATTTTCATAATTGAACCCTTACCTTCATGGGTCCTACTTACACCTTTGACATTACCAGTTTGGTTGGTCTCTTGCAGGAGATTGCAGAAGTTGCTCACCAAATTTTGATCCTGGTTTTGTTTCCTTATCCCTTTCTTCATAGGGTTGCTGGTCACATTCATCAGCATTAGCAACATATTCAGCCATGTCCAGGTTGTCGTTGGTTTTTCCACTAATGCCAACACCAATGCAATAATTACCATTCATGGTTCATTATAAGTGTATAATTCTCACTACTCTTACCAACATGTAACATCCTATGTATGCAAGGCATATCCTCATACATTTCATGTACAAAACTTATAAAATGTAATTATAATTAGCAAGACAGGGTTTAAGGAAATTTCCCTTTTCAAGTCCCTCATCTTTCCATGGAACTCCTCTTCCACACAATAAATGGTTTGACTTCATGGTCTTGCTACCTCTAGGCATGTGATTCCCAGATTTGTCCATATTGACAGCCACTAGTACTTTGCAGCACCACATTCAAACTGTGGGGATTCCTGCTTGTTCCCTACTGGATAAGATTTCCAACGCCTATCCACATGCTTCATTCTGACCTCATGTGTAAAAACCACACCTACTTCTAAAATGATGATTTTTCATCAAATTTAGGCAAAACACACATTTGTATTTTGGTCTGAATTGTTAACTCCAGCCACTTAGGATTTGCTTCCTTTTCAGTCCTAAAACTACTGTAAAATCCAATGAGAAATTCACTGAAGACTGCTAAAATCTCTGAAAAATCCCACTTGAAAATCCCAAAATTCCTTTAGCTCAATCGGACCTCCTCCCAACTATCTTTCTGACACTTCGGTGGTCAAAACACCTAGCTCATCAGCAGTCTGTTCATTTATTTCCCTTCGGTGTGTTGGGTCCATAGTGATCTAACCCTCCGAACTATAATAGCGATGCCAAGGTCTATCCATCGACGGTTTCATTAGCTAAGGTCTTCTGCGGTATCGGCAGTCAGATGCATTATTCATCGGGTGTGCAGTCCCTTGGGTAGCTGCAACATTGGAAAGTGATCTCACTACGGGTTTCATGGACATCTATCAGCTATCGGACCTACTATCCATTGGGTGGATAGTGTCTTAGACTGCCGCAATGGTGGATTTACAACCCTTGAATTCTTTCGATCGACGGCCAACAAACCTTCTAGGGTTTCCTTGGATCACAGATCATCGGCGGTCGGAGTGACTAATATTTGTGGCATCAGCGAGTGGAAATACTAATGCATCAGTGGAATAGTTCACTAACCAGCCACAACATCAGATGCTTGAACAACTAATTTCCACCGATCAACGCTTCAATCATCTATCTTTCGCCGATCACCGATGGTTTTCCACACTTAAACAAAATTTCAAAAATTTTCTTCTTCCTTCCATGTCGGCAATCCCATCCTCTAGTCATCAACAATCCCAACCACTAACATTTTCTGATGGCCAATGATCTCGTGCCTTAGAAAATTTTTGGAACTTTCTTCCTTTGTCTTTCACCGCATCGATCGTCGGATCAACTATCTTCTACGACATCGGTGGTCAGAGGCTCTACCCGTCGAAAGCATAGTTGCCTAGCCATCTGCAATGGCGACGCAAATCAGCCAATCCCTTCTAGTTTAGTTGTCAAAATTTTACCGCATCGACAACGTAATCATATAAGCATCAACGATGCAATCAACTAATCATTTCCGATCGCCGATGATTTCGCTACTTTGTAAATTTTTTCCAAATTCCTCTCCATCGCCGATCAATATACTATCCTCTGCCGATGTGTCATCGATGATTCCTTCAATTAAGTGGCACCGATCACCGATGATCGGCGTCGGGTGGTCTTCAGACTAATTCTTCCGCTGTGTCAAAAGAACTTCTCATTGAGTTATCCGATGCGCCGATGATTTTAACACTTAAGCAAAATTTCACAAAACCTTCCATTGTCAGGTGGGCTTCAAACTAACACTTCTGCCGTGTCGGAGGAACTTTGCACTAAGTTCTTCGATGGGACGATGAGCGACGAACGCAAATCCTTCCACAATCTTATTTTGATTGCCGTACATCAGGTGACCTTCAGACTATCTTTTCCGCTGCATCGAAAGAACTTCGCACTAAGTTTTTCGATGAGCTGACAATTCTGGCACTTAGAAAATTTTATGAATTTTTTGTCATTCACCCATTTCCTCCCGTTTTCTTTTGGGCAGTAAGAAACTTGCCTCAGTTAACTGATCTTTTCATGGCCCTCTGAGGCCCAATTGCTGCAACATAAGTTCTGTCATTGCATCTTCACAGCCCATTCAAGCCCATGCTACAACCAGAGCTTTGATACCATACTGTAACATCCTCGACCATCTGACCAGTGAAGAGGGCGCTACCAAAACATCAAAAGCCTCTAGAAAAATAGCCCCATGAACATGAACAGGCATATAATGCTGAAATATAAAGCTTAAAACATAAAACATACTAAGATGCATAATCCTTCATATACATAGCGGAAGCAAACATACATTCATTCAAGCATACCACATGTTCATCCTATTCATTAATTAGTAAATATAAATGCAGAGATGGAATAGTCAAGAATACTCATCTTAAATAGAATTTATCCTGCAACCAGCGACGTCACTGCAATGTTCCACCAAACCATAGGCCAGCGTGCTCATCAATCTCTCAGCAACACTACCACCCCTGAGTTGGGCATGTTTAATCAAGGAATAAGGGTCAAAGTAGGCTTACACATAGCCAAGGTACGCAAATCAGCCAAGCCCACGTAGTAGGGTTTATCAGGCCATCAAGGGGTTAGGAAAGGATAAATGCTAAGATGGTGGCCTTAATGGGGAGCTAAGGACACCTACACCAAATTTAACCCAACTTCTAAGACACCCACACACCCAACACCAGGAATCAGTCCTTTCTCTGCTTCACAGTCCCTCAGACCTTGACTTCCCTTTCCAATACTCTTCAAGGGTTGTGGATAAGAAATCCAGTAGTATAACTTTGTCTGAGTGGATCCAAACACTATTTTTCTCAAGCATACCCAGCCTCTAATCCCACTCTCAACAGTCCAAAGACCAACCACTGCATACTGCAGTAAAACAAATAGTTCACAGCTCTGTGAAGAAGATGAAGACAACAGGGTGAAAAAACCAAACAAAAAGGTGAACATAGCTCCAGTCAACAAGATGACTCAGAGTTGTTCTTGGCCCTAACGTGGCCAAAAAAACTTGGTGGCAACCCAAAAAGGTGCTATCATACACAGCAACCCAAAAAATATGGGAAGACAACAGGCATGCTTTTACCACTGCAGCAACGAGAGAAACACAAACTCACAGCAAATCCCACATGGATATGAAAAGGTCCGATTCTCAGCCTAGACAAGGGAAACACATACACAGACCCCCAAACTGTAAGGGCAGACATAGTCAACCAACGTGGGGAAACAATAGCCCGTTCTCAACAATGAAGCCATGGAACCCTACACAGTCGAAAATGGAGGAGAAGTATGATTCTCAATCCTGGGCAAGAGAGAAACAGGTACATAGACCACAAATCCATGAGGGTATCACACATGCACACAATCCGATAATACAAAAGGGAAATCGATCCTCTTCACAGGTTGGGGAAAGAACATAACCCATCTCATAGTGAAAAACCATGGATACCAGTAGTCGACGAGAGAAGGAAGAACCGACCAACCCCTGCATGTGTGAGATGGTCAAGACAAAAACCATGAGGAAGTGTGAGCATGGTAGAGTGGAGAGAGTGGTGACCATCCCCCTGCCCTCCGTGTGAGGAAGAGTGAGCTTGCTGGTGGAGTGTACGTGGGGAAAATACTGGCAGTCCTGACACCCACCACTCCCCAGCCATAACTGCTTCCAACTAATTGAACAACAGAATTTTAGTGGGTGGTCGACACATGGAAACTCCCAATGGCTCCCACGGTTTAGACAACCCCCCTTAACCTTAGGAATCATGCCCTTTTCATTCAATGTTTCATCGTCATAGCTGGCTGTAGGTTTATTTTAATTGATGTGCATATTTACATGATGCCAAAACTATAATGTGCCGGATAGCATGATATACCATCGGCAACGATCCCTGTTGCTGAAACATACACGACCAAATCGATGGTGGGGCTTTTTCCTTTAGCTCCACACCACGATTAATTACAATATATACATCATGTACCTTTTTAATGTAACCAAGGTCAAAACCAAGGCATTACACTTATGATGTATTTATAAACCTGTTAATAACAATTTCAAAGTTAGACAATTCAAAATTATCTTGTTTCCGACTATCATTGTGTGTAATTTAACTGTAATTTGATGGTTTTTGCTGAATCTTGCACCCAAATTTGATTTGTAAACCTCACTAACGCTCCTAGATTCTCCCATGGTTCAAATTACTCACTTACTGGTTTTAATTTCTCACAAGTACCTATTTGGTGGTGCCTGCATATAATATACAAGTAACAACAACCAATAATATAAGTGGCATAATCCATGTTAAGCATATCTCATCATATCTTAGGGATTCCAAAGTTGACCTTGTGTGAGGTGAATTTATCATTTTGATTCAACTAGTTTCCTTTTATCTACAAATATAGTATTACCTATTTATATTCATGATGGTCAATGTGCCTTCACCAATTCCTTTGAGGAAATTACACACATATCCATTTAATTGGATGCAATAGAATGGATACCACCTAGGGGATTCATAATGGTTAAGGGGAATACATTTTTAGTTGAATTTTCCACTTGGTTGTGGAAAATTCCTACTTCCTCTTCCTTTCCATATCCTTGAGTTCTCATTGATTGCATAAGTGCAATGGTATAATTTGAATGTGCACCCTTTAATAGAGTTTTTACTCCACCATGTAACATGACTTATGGTTTTTATTCCATGAAATAGGAACCAAGCAAATCATACAGAGAAACTAGTGTGTCATTGGTATGGTGGTTCTATGTTAGGGGGTTAGTTGGCCATCAATTCACGAGGTCCATATAGATATTCAAGGTGGAAATAAATATCCATTTTTCCATACAATATACAGAGAGCCCTATTCCAAGCAATGTTTGAATATAACAATTTTAGGATGACTAGTATACAACACACAAATTTTCCAAGCATTACATGACTAAAGTGAATTTTGAAACATACTAGTATTTTTATCCAACAAGAGGCATGTGAGTTTGGAAGTGGAAAGTCGATCAATGAAGTGCATGCTTAGAAATAATTATTTGAATTTGTCATTTAAATTCATTTATTTAGAAAAAATGCATAATCTAGTGGTGGAATGCTCCTTGATTGCATCAATAATAAGCATACTAACTTTGTCAACCAAGGAATATCCTTGTGAATATCTTTCAAATGGGGGTATAGAATCGTGTGAGATGCATTGAGAAAAATATATTGCATCCTACAACCTCTCACATTCGCATGGGGTGGAAGAGGAGGGAAAGAAACAAACACTATATAATGTTAAATAAGATTGTGTTAAATAGTATTTAAGGTTAAGAATTTTATATTTAATTTAATTTACTCTACACACAAGTAAAACCAATTGAAATGGTTCATTAAAATACTTGGTGGAATGTCAACCTTATCTTCTGTTCATTTTGAACCCCTTGTGAGGGAGGAATATATGTACTATCTTATGTGCCAAAAATAAAATATCAATCCCGCAATAATTTCATATGTTTGTGGTAGAAGTGATGGAGCTAGTGGAGTTGACTCCTTTGAGAGATGGTTTTGTATGGAATCCTGAAGTGACATGATTTTCTACAGGAAAAAGGAAGAGGCTTACCATAATAGTGGAAATAGTTGTCTATTATTCTATAATATTATAATTTCCTATCTGCACCCACTTCTAGACTAGATGTACATGTTGGAGCTAAAATTATGTGTACTATTAATAACATAATCAATACAGGTGAGGCATTTTTTTCCACATAAAACCACTTACATAACCAACAATGGAAGGATTAATCCAACTCACTCTTACTATAAACCTTAAATATGATCAGTCCAAGCCATAGTTATCAATTCAGTGACATGAATCCCAACGTCCACTACATCCAACCAATAAAGGAATCAAACCTTTAGCAGTTTAACTTTAGTAGCAAAATGGTTGTATGGTATTCCCAATAATCATAACAAGCAACAATGAGAAGAATTACTAGAAAAATAAAATATATTGACTAGCAAGAGAGGAAATTGACCTTCCAAATAATAATAATGCCCAACAATGAGATAGATTGATACATTGATAAAATGAAATGACTAGTAAAAGAGAAAATTGTACTTCCCACTTGTCATAATACCTAACAATAGGAATAATTGATACAGAGGTAAATGAATTGATTAGAAAGAGGGAGAATTGGCTAGTAAAAGGGTGCATACAACCTTGGGCACCAGTTAAGAAGAAAATCACTCACAAAGGTGTGCATATAAACATCCTAGAATATAAGTAGTATACGTATAAAAAAGGTGAGAACATTCATGAGGAAAACAAAATCTACTAGTAAGAATCCTAAAAAAAAATCAGTCAATGATAAAAATCAACTAACATTCCTCAATACTCAGAAAATCCAATTTGGAAACTTCCTACAGAAGTGTAACAAATTCGAGATGGTAGTTGTTGATCTCTAAGCTCCTGAATCATCCAACGGTGATAGGAAAATAAATTTATGATATATGTTATACAAGACAACTAATGAATGCAATGAAATTACAATCTCATACTTTTTTAACATACCATTGTCACTATTCATGGGGTCGATGAAACACGACTTGAAAATGGGATCTCTTTCACTACCTACCAAAGTACCCTTTGCCTTTGTAGTGGACTCGTGAGGGTTGGCTAGCTGCTTTTTCAAGGTTTAAAACCACCAGAGTGAGGGTTCAATTCATGGGCATAAAAAGAGAAAACTTCCATTGTGAGGGTTTAATTCATGAGTAGAGCAAGAGAAACCCACCAGAGTGAGGGTTCAATTTGTGGGCATAAGCACAAGAAAACTGCTAGAGCAAGGCTCAATTCGTGGGAAACTGGGGTCCCGTTCACTACCTGCCAAATTACCCTTTTCCTTTGCAATGGAATCATGAGGGTTGGCTAGATTCTCTATCAGGGTTCAAAACACTAGAGTGAGGGTTCAATTCACGGGTATAGGAAGGAAAAACTACCATTTTTAGGGTTCAATTCATGAGTAGAGCAACAGAAAACCACTAGAGTGAGGGTTCAATTTGCAAGCATAAGCAAGAGAAAACCACTGAAGTGAGGGTTCAATTCGTGGGAAAATCAAGAGTGTGTAGGGGATTTCAAATTTGGAAATGTGTTTTGGAGTTGTTTTAATTTTTGTTTATTTAATTTTATTCATTTTAAAATGATTTAATATATATTTCTATTATTAATTTGAGATATGACTTGGTATTGGGAAGAATTATACTCAAAATAAAAGGGATATTGTTTTCATGGTCATGAGATGGAATGAGGTCTAAATGAGGCTCTTGAAATACCCGATCATGCATATCCATCACTACTTATAACTCCAATAGAGGAATGTAAAAATGAAAAACATTGCAAATTCTATAGAAACAATTAATGACCCCCCTAAACACTTTTCTAAGTAATTTGTTTAATAATGAGAACAGATCACTCGATTACGAGGTTTGTTCATCCCATTTAGAATATGATTGTGATCACCTTGTTGTAATTAGATGGATACCACTTCAAAATCCATATAAATGGCACTAGGAGTACAAGGCCATTGGATACCAAGATTGAAATTGATACTAATGAACCAAATATCATACATGGTAGTGGAAAGGTGATAATAAGACATATTGAGTTTGACATTGTAACATAAGCCTCCACAAGAAATTATAATACCATTGGGTCATGACCTACATATTTTGGACATGGTATGGAAAGCAGTTGAGTTGTGAAGATATTTACAATCGATGAATTTGTGAGTGTTTCTAGAATCAATGAGAACTATAAATCTCTAATTCTTTATTTCTATTTCCTCTCTTAATTTCTATGGCATGGAAACACTAGAAAGTGCATGCATGGAGACTGTGGGTACCTCTAATTCAATTGGAAATTTATTTATATAGTGGGATCCATAGGATTCTCTATTTCATTCATTTCATCATGTCCCTCTTCTTATTTGTCATCAAGAATGAAGAGTCTAGACTATTTGGCACATTTATTCTCTTCAGACCAATTATTGTTACACTAAAATGAAAGATCCTTAGCATGTTTTTCGTCTACTTCTTTAGGAGTAATAAAGATTGTAGAAGGTGTAGAGAGCATGGAAAACTTAATATCAATTTGCGTATCCAACTTTATGGTTGTGGATATGTATACTAATTCATTTGAGCCTCAACTTGGATGTCAATGTGAAGTTATCCAATATAAATCTCATGGAGCTTGTTGTATTTGAGACCTGTAACATAATTAGCACCTCTTAAACTATAGCATTTGGTCTTAAAAAATTCTTGTTTTTTGTATTTTCATGAGTTGAGTGAAGTAGTCATTTACCCACACACTATCATATTGGGGTTATGAGTTCCTTGACATAAATCATTCTAGGTGTAGAATTTACCAACAGTTTATTTTTACCATCACTAGTACCATCAAAATGGTTAAGCATTAAGGTTTAGGGCAGCCAAGGCTACCATTTTAATTAGCGAGCCTAATGTAGATGAAAATAATGTTGCAATTGTGCCAACCAAATATTCATAGTAGTTACATGAGATTTGTTAATACCAATCTTGGGAAAGAGACGATGTTGCATCACAATGGACTTAGGTGAACTAGAGAAGGAAATTAAGCCTAAATCTAATAGATGAGTGATATCTTAGTTTTCTCAAGGAATTCCTCGCATTATTCTCATATGGAATCCTTGAGTTTTCCATGGTAGAGGAAATTCAATCCATAGGGGCATCTTGATAATGTATGGTATATGTTATGCTACCTAATATTATCCCATAAACTATCCTTCATTTCATAAACATTATCCCATTCATTGATATTTTTTAATTCTTTTATTATTGTTGTTATATTCCAATCTAACTATATATCTCACACCTATGGTATGGCCACCCCATGGAATCTATGGATTTAAAATTTATCACTCCTACTTAAACATACATAATTACAATCAAACAATTCCATGCCCACATTCTAATAACCAAAATCTCACAAACCATTTCTATAGATACTAAAAGCATGAGATTATATGCCACTATTGGAAGTTTGGAGGATGTGCATTGAGTGTTAACAAAATTTTGTATATGCATGGAATTTGTTCCTGTTAAAGGAGTGTCACGTGATAATGATGATGAGATCATAGGTGACATTGAATTGCATTGAGGTATATACATCTAGTGCAATGATGGGTACACAAGGAGATAAATCAACTGGACACACATTACCTTGTCTCCTTCCTCTTTCTCTTGTGAATTTAATTTTAAAACCTAGTTAAGTTCTCTACATAACCTATGGTGGTCAATAAACCATAGGATGCTCCTCCCTTTTATTTCCCACTAATTTCATGATTCATAATAAATATAATGCTTAGTTCTTATTGTTAAAATTTGGGCATGGTGACAGGATTGAACACCTTGACAACTAACTCATAATAGACATAAAATAAACTATACCATATGTATATTGGAAAAACTCCATAAAGGGGAAAATACACCTTCAATCAATCATTATATTATGTGTGCATCATATCTTCACTCATCTACTTTCATGGGAAAATGGTGCAAGACCTCCATTATAAAGGGAGTGAGCATATAACTAACTCATTAATTCCACTAACCACCTCATAAATAAGGTCAACTAACCAGCTCAATATTCAGGACAACTAACCCATTGACCACCTCAATATTGAGGAAAACTAAGGTCTTCAATTATGTGAAGGGATCCTACCATTTCTTGGTGTGTTCAGATGACGACAATTACGATGATGGCATAACCCCAAATGAGTTTCTCTTGGCTCCAAGAATAATTTATTCTCTACTGAATGGGGACATATAAATTTGAGATAAATTTAGACACCCTTGTGTCCTAAAAACCTCCCATATCATCAAAGCATGATTCTAGCCCAACAATGTCAAATTTTGACACATACAGGCAGATTTTGAAAAAATATCAACGTTGGTCCCATTCACTACTCACTAATACGATGATGACAATCACAATGATGCTATAAAATTGAATGAGTTTCTCTTCATTTCAAGAATAATTTATTCTCTACTAAACATGGCCAACCACGCGACAGTGGAATCTCTCATGGCCCCTCCCCCCACCCCCATGCTCACATCACTTTCAATTCCCCGATACCCAATTTGACATGATAAATAACATGTAACACACTACATAGAAAATGGAATAAAAATTAAAAACATGTAATTAACCCATAATAGTAAATAATTTAAAGATATTAAATATTATAAAAGATATATATAGTCACATAGCTCCTACATTTCAACATTTTTGTAATATCATTGATCTTCTTCTAGATCATTCAACTCTTGATCATCTGTACCATTCAATAATAGTCAAATTAAGTATTGGCCCATATTGTTAATGTAATGTCCCACTTCTCATCTCCTATACTTGTACCCGAAATTATGTACCCACTCGTGGCAAGGATTTCAAGCCAGAGGCTCCATAGGTAAAACCTTTTAAGTATGAATTCCTAAAGTTGTATTGTGAATTGTAGACTTAGGAGACTAAAGAATTGATGTGACTAAAATGATAGGGGCATTCAATCCATTATGGGGAGAGGTTGAATGGCTAGTTGGCCATGGGTTGATGATGAGTGTCATCTTGGTGCCCCAGACACTTAAACAATGAACAATGAACTAGACGACACTTAAGTTTATAAGTGATGCATAATGTATGTTTAAAGGTTAGTCATAGGTGGGGACGACGAAGAAACAACTAGTCGCCACAATTCACTAATAAATACAAATAACTTATCGATTAGCTGGAGGTTAATTATCACTAAAAGCTGATAAGTAAAATCAAGAAGATAGTCAAGACATCAATGATATCTTGGACTCAACAAAAGTATATAAAAAAAGTACTGGAAGTTAATAAGCTAAGTCAAGATTAATTATCTCAAGATAATTGAGTTAATAAGCACACGATAAGTAGTTAAGTTCACTTAAATATTGATTATCTTAAGTTAAAGATGGTTAAAATTAGCTAACTAGTTATGTTAGCTAAAAGTTAAGTTAAATTTTAAGTTAAAATACTTAAATATTGATCAAGTTAAAGCTAAATAGTTGAAGTTAGTTAAAGTAAAATTAAAGATAAATTATCTCAAGAGTAAAATTAAATTAAGATGATTATCTTGAGTTAAGAAGATAAACTAGTAGAATTAAATTAAGATTTACTATCTTAAGTTAGTTAGGTAAAGTTAATCAAGTTATGTTAAAGTTAAGATAAAATATTCAAAATCTTAAGTTAGTTAGGTAAATTTAATCAAGTTATGTTAAAGTTAAGATAAAATATTCATCTTAAAGACTAATTAATTGGCTAAACTAAATCTATGAGTAATCTAACTAGTTAAGTTAGCTAAGTTAAGCTAAAGTTAAGATAAGTTATCTATCTTGAGTAAATTAGTAAAAGTTAAATATGTTGAGATAAATTAAATTAATTATCTCAAAATAATTAGTTAGATAAATTAAAGTAATAAGTTGTCTCTTTGAAAAAAATAGGATTTTGGTTTACCAAATAATATATATTAAAGACCAAGCCAAGGAGAGACATAGGAGTTTCTTGGTAAAAGAACCTCCAGACTCTTATTTATTTGTAATGAAAGTCAAAGTTTTATAGTAAATTGTAATAATAATAATAATAATAATAACACAACCACAAGTAAAGTAGCCCATGAATACTTATAGGCACAACCAACCACTTAGTTTTGCAAAGATAGATAGCTGTTAAACAAAAACTAAAATATTGTATATCTATAATTCATACCACATTATTAGAGTTAATATAAGCACAAAACAAATATTATTTAAAAAAAAAACTAATATAAAAAAAACAAAAACAATTTTTTATCAATTTCTTTAACTACCTTGTATTTGTAACATCCCTTAAATTCATAAATAAATAAAAGTTTCCATTTACCAGGTGTAACATTTAAATTACTAGGAATGAATTCCAAAAGATATTATACTTCATGATTCTTCTATCATAATGCTAATGGATTTATTAACTAACTGCAAGAGTTGTGTGCCTACATTAGTTTTTATCATTAGCATGCTTTATTTTGTGAATTGTTGTCAAAATTACGTCATGCATTCTGGTTGACATTACTTTGTGACAATAACTGTCTTTAAGACTCTGTTGAGACTGTTTGTCATTTTTCTTCAGTTTGGTTCTACTCTTGAGCTGTTAACGAGATAGGTCATGGTATTAATTAGTCTTTACGACTAATTCATGAACCTTTGATTTTACCTCTTGTGGGTGGATAATATCACCCCAACAAACAAATTGCTAAAGGACAAAAATCTAAGATATAAAGACGCAAGTGATAAATAAAAGGTGGTCCCATTTCTTTGGGAAACCTAAACCTTAACCTAGTTTGGTGTTCATAATACATACTAAACCATATCTATATTTAACAAGAAAAGTCCTAACCAAAGAATACTATAAGCCTAGACTATAACATGCACCTTGAAATATCTTAGGCATAGTGCAAGCAACTTCGATATACCATATCCTAGAAGACTCCAAAGGTGGGAATACTATGTATATGAGTTATGAAAAGATCTACATAAACCTTCATGGTGAACCATGCAAGGTGCTTAACCTTTACAATGATACAATGGTTGACTTGAAAGGAAAAACAATGATGGTGATGGAGAAAGGCAAAGGACAAGAAATAAATTTGTTCCCTTTCGGACCATGTGATGGAAATAAAAACTCCAGCTAGTGGAAATAGGGCATGGTGCAAAATCCTATGGGTTTAATACACCTTGAAGGACTCGTCTGTTATTTTGATGGGGTTTCATTTGCTGTTAGTTGTTTTTTCGCTATTGCATTTGGCCTTCGACTGTTTGATCTAACTCTTCCCATGTCTATGAAATTAGATGGAGGAGCTATAAAACTTAATCCTCGACATCCTCTGAACCTAAATAAGGTTGATTCATTTGTTGATGGAGTCTACAGTCCTTGTTTTGGTGGTTACTGGGCGACTCTAAATGCCGAGAAGGTAATTAAAGTTATTTTCATTATTTGTTTTCTCTTTTTGCACCAGGTTTTAAAAGAAAACTATGGTTTAACTCCCATAATAACTTATGTGTGCAGAATGACTCTCTGTGACGAGGGTGTGGGTTGAACACTGGCTGAGAAGACCCTTTTTAACTTGTAAGACCCATGTCTTTACCTTGCGTGGCTCTGTAGAACCAAACTTGGTCTTGTGGTGTCTATATCATTGGGGTTTCAACACTGTTTCGGTTCATTGATATGAAAGTAATACATTTCCTTTGGTATCATTTGAATTGGTTACTATAAATAAAATTTTCCCATCCTCTGTGGAGTCATACGACTATGCCACTTTTATGATGTTGGAAGTATCTCTATTTCAACTTCTTCGATTTAATATTGAAAATACTTTCAGTTTTGTATGAGTTGTGAGGACTTCATAACTTAATTTAGTTTACAGTGCACATTTCTGCAACACTATGCTTTGGATGTGAGATTTTATTTTGTATTAATAGTTTTTGGGCTAAAAATCCATTGTCACAACTTTGTTTTGATAATATAAAAGTTATATTTGTAATGACCCATGAGGGTCTATAAATTCCTTGTTTTGTTCATCAAACTGGGTGCTATGTTTGTGATACCTTTATTTTTTTATTATCCAAACCTTCATTTCATTTACATGTTGTAATGCTATTAAAGAAATGGTGAAGTCGTGAGGCATTTGTGAAAGAACTTGATAATGTTGATAGCTTATAGGGCTATTTTACCATTCACAATTTTTTTTCATGATTTACAACAGTATTTAACCTAAAATATTATGACCGTGGTGTTTTTTCCCTATAATGTAAGTTTTGAGGAAAGGACCATAAGATCTCTGTTAAAGATAGTTATTGTTTAAACCTTCTAGTACTGAGACATCATTGCAATTGTGTAAAACTTACCTAAACTTGTTTATCCATATTACTTATCATTTTATAGTTTGTTTAATAATTATGGCTAGGAGGTCCTTGCCGTCATGAATACTTTGGAGAAGAGAGTCATAAGGCCTTTGTCAACCGATTTTAGCTATTATTTAAAACTAGCAGAATATGGAGTTAGGTGTCTGACTAATCGTTGTTTAAGTAAAACCGTACTGGGGCATTCGTTTCTCGAGAAGGACATAGAGTCATTTATCAATGAGTTGTTACTATTTTTAACATTTATAGAAAAGGTTATGCCCATGAGGCCTTTATAATTACAGTCTTTGATAAACTATCTTGATAGTGATGATTTTTATTTTAAGAGAAACAATTTAGCCCTAAGGCTTCTATAATTATATTTGGTTTTTGTATAAATCTTTGACGTAGTTACGACTCTGTGAGAGTTAAATATTTAACCCCTTATTTTATTTAGATTATTTTTGAAGTAGATTTTCTTCTGTAAGCACAATGTTGTAGATACCAATGCCAACTTGGCATGTAGCCTATAACTAGTTCTACTTCCTGTCGATAATCTCGATTTGGTATTATTAGTTTGTTTTAAGAAACTGGATGTGTTGTTTTAGAAAAAATCTATGGAATCTAGCTCAGTTAATGTTTATATTTTGAGTTATTTTAAAATTCTTCTTAACTGAATCTGTGGTTTGAGGAAGGAGCCATAACTTGGCCTCACTGTAAAAGGATATCTAGATCTAAACATTGGATTTATTATAAATTATTAAACTTATTTATGTAGAAGCTTATTTTCTAATATTGGTTCAAACCCCAATTAGTTTTACATAGACATTAAAAATTTCTAACCATAATACAAGCGATTAGTCTACTGTAATAATATTTTTATATATTTATATGTATAGATCCTTGTATTTAAAATACCTATATTATGGTAATCTCTGTATCAATTATGAAAGTTATATTAACTTCTGTGATAGTTCTTATAAGGTGTTTTCGAAGGTCTTTACTGAGATAAATAAATGTTAGTTCTTTTAATACCTAGATCACCAATGGAATACATAAATAGACTTAAAGAGAACAGAGATAGATTTACTTTAAAACACCAAGAACAGGAAGAATATCGTGTAAATCTAAAACTAGTTTAACATATTAACTTCTACTATTTTTTTCATATTCCTTTTATTTAGAAATAATAAAAATTTGTAGTTGATAACCTATTCATAAGCACATTTCAGATAGGAAATACATATAAGAAAATAAACAGAGAAGTAGTTTCTCTAACAGCTTCTAGATCTAGAATATCTAACATAACCAATCATTCCATGAAGGTTATTGAACATAATTCTAATAAATATACAGATTCAGAATTTAAATAAAAGTTGAACCTGGATGATATGCAGAAAAGGGGACAAACACACAAAGGATATTGTTCCACCCAACCTTCTCCTGAAGAAACCATCAAATTACTTGCTTAGGACCCCCGAGCCTATTCACTGAACCACTAGGATGCAGATCTATGAATATAGCCCACACAACAAACTTGTTTCAACTTAGCACTCAGTAGAAGACTTATATCATCAAATTACTTTAGCTATCCCCTCATCAAATTCCTTGTGTGCTTGACTTTTTAGTTTTCAGCAGTCACAAGGTTCATTCACTTAGAAATCAGAATAGGTGGCAAGCCTCCTGCTCAATTTTATGGTTTATATAAGATTGCCTAGGTCTTTGGGTTAGTTTTGAAATTAAATGAGCCACCAGCTCATTTCCCCCCTCTCAGGGAACATGGCCACATTTTTAGAGATTGTGCTTCCCGCAAAAGCTAGAAAGTGAAATGCTAGTGCTACCATTTGGCAACCATGCTTTTAAAACTGCTCATCCGTCCTAGTGGGCCAGTGAACACTCATTTAACAGTCTCCCTTGGATAGGTTTCTCATTTATTTAATTATTAAAATAAATAATTATTCAATTACAGTCATCCTTGACCCACTTGGTCATAAAATTTACAATAAATTTAACATAATTTTTTTTGAAATAAATAATAAATATTTATTTTTCAGTTTTTGGGTATGTTACAAACACCTCCCTTTAATATCAACATCGTCCTCGATGTTGCTTAAGTTAGTCTAAGTTTTCTTGGAAGAAATCCGGATATTCCACCCGCATATCGCTCTCCAATTCCCAGGTGGCTTCATCTGGACTGAGGTGTTTCCATTGCACCTTTACCTGTCCAATGGTGCGATTCCGAAGAAAAATTTCCCTCCTGTCAAGAATATAGTTTGGTTCCACCAGAAAATATCCTTCTCGTTCTACCTGAATCACATTCCAGTCAATCACATGAGTAGCATCATGTACATACTTTTTCAAAATAGAAAAATGAAATACATTATGTATTCTATGATTAGGTGGCAAGGATAATTGATATTCCACTGGCCCCACTTTTGCCAATATTTCGAACGATCTGCAATACCTGGGTGTTAATTTAGCACAAATCCCTAGTTTAAAGGAGCTCTTTCTAGGTTTTACCTTAACAAACACATTCTCACCTACTTGGAATGTCACATGCCCAAATTTTGCAAAAATAATATTATCATATTTGATTTTATTTCAAGACAATATGTTAAATTTTATGCTAAGCTGTAATTGATGACTCAGCAGAGTCAAGGATGTTGAATGTAATTATGAATATTTTAATTATGAATATTTTAATTATAAATAAATAAAAAGTGGAGACAACAGCTTGGGAGAGTTGTTAAAAGAGTGTTTACTGGTCAAGTTGGTGGAGGATACCGAGTGGAGAGAAAATAGACAAGTGGAAACATCCTCAAACACTTCCAATGTCCCTACATTTGGGGTCATGATCCCCCAAGAAAGTGGGATCAGAGCAGGTGGCTCAATTAATGACAACTAACCCAAAAAGACCTAAGCAATCTTAATACAAATTCCCATTGAAGAGATCTGAGGCTGCTCATTCCAAGAAGAGAATCATTCAAGTGAGTGTACTTCAGAGGATTTCATTGGGAAGGGAATTTCTGGAAGGTGTTTTGAGGGGTAAATTGCAGAAAATGATCGAGTACAACTATTCAGCTGAGAATCTTGCTGCTGAGTGCAGAGTTAGTACTGAGTTATTGGACTAGTATTTTGTTGCTTTCTCCACTAGTTACCAGCCAAGGAGACCAGGAATAGGCTCAGGGGTCCTGAGAAGACACTATTTGAGCGCTCTCCAGGAGTTGGTAGGGAGGAACAGCCTCCCAACGCTGTTGTCATCCAGCTTTAAAGACAGGTTCTACAGTATTTTATTTGCTATGTTAAAAGTCTATATCTGAGAATGAATGAATTACATGTTTGCAGTGAACTGTTAGAGTTTATAATCTTTTAGTTATTTGAATGTTGAATCTGTATTTGGATGAGATAACCCTACCTGTGTTTTTCCCTTCCTGCAATAAACCAGACCATACTCTAGCACAGGTAGTGTGTTTAAAAAAGATGAAATATGATAGAAATCTGGATTGAATAGAGTTATTTTGTATTTCAGAACAATGGAGTAATTTATTTCTGTATATAGATGGTTTCAGGAAAAAATACTAATCTTTCTAATTAAGTTATTGTTTAAAAACCAGACTATTGTATTAAGAACGCTAGCAAAGAAGTAATCATAATACTTTACAAACAACAGGTTTATTTTTCTTTTAAGAAGTTGATTACTGTAAATAGGTTATTTATCTTGTTCAGAACTGTATTTCTGTAAAATGAAAACTACTAACCTGTCACATAGGTAAAATATTTAACTTAGATAAACACTCATTTATTTCTGTGAAGAAAGAACCAAGTCATTTTAAATAGTTATTTTATTGTTCATACTGCTTAACTATTCCTACAAATGTTCACATGTCAAGTAGGGTAATTCTAGTATAGTTCTTTTTATAAATAAATTAACTACATCAATTATAATAGTGTAACAAGGAAATAATAACAAATCATATCTATGTACTTATAAAATAGACTGAATGCAATGGTAAATAATATTTATTAAATATTATTTATATATGAACAAATTCATTTAATTAAACTAAACAAAAAAAATTATTATAAAAGAAAATACAGGGTTGAAACCCTTATAGTATTAACATTATAATTTATAGTATTAATATTGTAAATCATAGTAATAACATTATAATTAATAATAAGATAAGCAATAATCCAAGGATTTGGATTTATTTAGTATTCTAAATATAAAACTATAAAATGTTATTATAGTCCTATAAGGACAGAGAAATATAAGCATGAAAGTATAACAACTATATACCTGTAAAAAACAATAAATTTCACATTATTATTGAACTAAAACCTATAGAATAATTAAAGAAATTAATTATACATAGGTCACTAACAGGATTAACCCTTGCTCAAATATCCGAGCTTATAAACAATTATTATAATAGAAAGAAATAACAGAATAGGATGTATTAATACAATTTAATGCAAGATAATTTTAACAAGTAAAGATTTCTTTACACAGTCGAAATAGCGTAAGAACCCTAGTATGCAAATTACAGTAAGAGCATCAAAATAATAGAGTCCGAGCTCAAGAGAGCTAAATCTCTTTACTTAAATTTTAAACAGAGAATGGCTTGACAGGCCGCAATTATTTTTACATAACTATACACAAAACTAGTAAAACAAAATTTACAAGTCACGACATAAGCCGGAAAACCCTGCTAACAGCAAGGGTTTAGTAAAAACTAAACAAACAAACCACGAAATAGTAAACCACGAAGGGTGACTTGAAGGCCACGAACAACTGAAACTGTTCAATAAAGAAATGAGAAAGCATGGATTGCCATGGGTTGACCAGGGCTTACTCGTAAGAAGGAAGCCAACCCTACGCATTTGTACAAGCTTCAAAGAGAGTTGTAAACCGTCACCTGCAAGGATACAAACCCATAACATTAACATTATTGCATTACATCATAACTGAGTTAAGAACAAGTTTAATAACTATTAAAAAGAACTTTTCTTACCTAAAAGAGAAGGTAATGTAGCCACTGAGAAATAGGAGCACCGCCACCAGCAAAATGAAAAGCCAACACTTCATATCTCCTATAACAGAGATGGTTCAATGTATGCACAAACCACTGCTAGCAGCAACAAGGAAAAGGGAGCAACAACCAAGCAAGAAGCGGACGGTGAAGCTCGCACTGTCACCAAAATGCGAATCATGAGAACCACGCTTTCAAAAACCTTATGATAGATAGAGCCATAACAGAAGCAAGAACTCTTTTAAAACTATTCCAATAGGCAGGACGTGGAGGAACGAACCAGAAACCACTCATAGGCCAGGCCATAAGTTAAAGTCACGGATCTCAATAAATTATTGCCAGGATAAACTCACAGTCCTTTAAACTATCCCTATAGGCAAGCCATGGAGGAACAAACCCAAACACAGTCCCAACCATAAGCTAAATGTCACGACTCTCATCAAACTCTTGCCAGGATAAACTCACAGTGCAAGTAGAGGTTCGAGGATGAATAAGGTAGATGGAATATTGCAAACTAGGATGCAGAGCTCATTCTTTTCATAGTAGGGTAAGCATGGCGGCAAAGACACAGTTGCAAAGTGTCCCAAAGGCCCAATAATGACGGAGGATAATGACAAAGTCTAGGGTTACACCAACCCTTATACTCCCAACACTTGGCCAAGAAAGAACCACGTGGGCTCACAAATTTTTCAGCCATGCAGTAGATCGATTCTATAGTCCCTGGATGCCAAATGATTTCCAATTATTCAAACATAGTTTTTATGCACAATCATATAGTATTGCAATCATTCAAAGGTTCCACGTTATCATGGAGTCAACCTACAGTTTCATGGGCTTAAAACCATGAACCTAGCATCATTTACAAAGTTATCATATAGCCATCATTTAGTTCAAAACGATGGTGAATTCAAAGTCTTTTATATACAAAACAATACACATAACCTCATCGATGGAGTGGTCTAATGCCACATCCATTACCCATTGCAAGTTACAATATAAAATTTATAATTGAATGTTTATTCATATTAAGCTTTTGATTGACCATGAAATCAATGCAATCTCATAATCCATATTAATGCTCAAGGAATTTTTATGCATAAAACTTTATTTTATCACTAATGGTTTATCCATTTAGTCATAGCATAAATAGCATAATTACAAATATGGATAAGCCTTAAGCTATCGAAACTAAGTTCATGAAGAAGATCTTATGATACTTGGGAGATGCTAATAAAAAGGTTGTTTCATCACCTAGCCAAACTATGATATTAAAGTATTTCTAATAGACTTTGCATAGTTAATTTTATTGCCACCAACATTTATGTTGTAACTTGATAATTTTATAAAACATAGTTTTAATTAGGATCATGATCGTTATAAACCTTATTTGTTTATAACCAGAATTACTGGTAAACATGAATGCATTATAAACAAGATAGTTTATGTGTGTATCATTGAGTATCATAGAAAATTATAGATCAGTGGGTGGAAAATACTCGGATGATGGCTATGAATCATTTACATAGCTCAGATCAACAAAGTTTAATGGCATTTAGTCATTTACTCAACCATGACAAGTACTATTAGTTATACCATGTTTTTGATTAGTAACATAAATTTTAGAACTATCTAGTGCTTGCAGGAGGTAATAAATCAATCGCTCTTAAAGACTTGACCTAAGTTAACTGTTGTGATCAGAAGCTTAATCCAAGAGCAATATTTTAAAAATAAAATAAGAAACTGGAGTGGAACCATCCCACTAGACCCTAAGTCCTTAGGAATTTGTATTTCACTATAATGTTTAGAACCTTATAGGAAGAAATCTTCATTATAGAAGATGAATAACAAGCAGTTGCTTATACTATTATTATAAGTTGATAATGTATATTACTGTTAGAACAATCATTATCGCATTACAGGTTATGCACTCTAGGTGAAATTAACTTATGACAAACATCACAAGTTGTGAACCAGAGAAAGTAATTACTATCGCTATTTACATTTAAGAAAGAAACTCTTCCATATATTTTATCGTTGACAAAAATAATTGTAGGAAACAAACTACTTGTTTTACCTCATAGAAGTAGATTGATTTGTAACAGCTTATTTACCGAGCTTTTTTACTTTGCAAATAGAAATATAGTTGAATGCTTTATGGAATTAAAAGGCATTACTCGATCATTCATACCTGTAAAACCTGTAAGAACAATAAGTTTTATGCGTTAGCTTAACACTAAGTAAGCCCCGGAATCCAAAGACAGTTCCACCTACTTGTCACAAATTAAAACTCATCAGCAAACCGAAAAAGAAATTATTGCACAAGTTAATCCTAACCTTGTATCAAAAAGTAGAATGCTAAGTTACTTAATTAAGATTATGTATTAACTAATCTGGTAACTGATTCTTTTATAGATAACTATTAGCTGTTAGCAGACCGCATTCTCAGCATTTTATGTATTTCAAAATTTTAAATTTTTATGAAAATTTGGGGTTTTGACATGTGGTATCAGAGCTTAAGGTTCAAACACTAGGCCTTGATGAAGCCCAGCTAGCTTTCCTGAAATAGTAAATTAAATTATTATGCTGATGTATTTTATTTTAAATGTTATTCAACAGAGAATTGTTTTCTGAAGTTTAAACAGGCAGGTATGGAAAGGCTGGATGAGTATGCAAAGGAGGAGTCTCCAGTTACTGAAACAGGAAATCTACCAAGAGATCCTATACCAGAGGATTTAACTACAAATTCCTTAGAATTGCTACAAACTGTAAAGGACCTAAAAACTTAAATGGAGTCTGTAAAACGAGAAAATGAAAGGATTCTGAGGGCTCAAGAAGAGCTGAATCAGATCCTAACTGAAAATTTTCAAACTGAGGGTAGGGGTAGAAGAACTGAATCAGAAGATACCAGTCATTAACGTAAATATAAAAAGATGAAACATACTAAAACTAAAAGTAGTTAGTCTTCTGAAGTGTTTGGTGAACAACGAAACTATTATACTATCAGTGACAGTAGTGATGATAATTAGTACACTAAAAAGAGGAAATACAAACCTTATGAGGAAATTTCCGAGGAATTCAAAAAGATAAAACCACCAACCTTTAATGGAGAGACTAAGAAGGGGGAGGAAGCTAAATCCTGGTTATCTAGGATGAATAAGTACTTCCAAATATATAACTATTCTAACCAGTTAAAGGCTAGAATGGTTATATATAACCTTTCAAGAAAGGCTGACATTTGGTGGCAGGATTTGAAAAGATTTAAGGGCATAAAAGAGAAAAATGTAAACTGGAGTACCTTTAAGAGGTATTTCAAAAAGAAATTTCTGTCTAAGCAATATTATGAGGAGAGAGCCAAAGAGTTTTATGAGTTGAATTTAGGATCAATGACAATGAAGGATCTGAACAGCAAGTTCTTAAGTCTACTTAGGTATGCACCATAGGCTTGTAGATGAGAAACCAAAGGTACAGTGATTTCTTAGCTGTATCCCTTATCATATTAAATATAGAATTGAATATGATAACCCAAAGACCTTGGAAGAAGCTATAAGAAAAGCTAACTTCTGTTTTGAGCAGAATCATAAGAAAGAAAGCTTGGCCAACTGGAAAGCTAAGAAAAATAATAATCAGTTTGAATAAAAGAAGAAGGATTTTGTGCCTAACAGAAATTTTAAGAACAATAAGACCAAAAATTATCCTAATAACAAGAACATCCAATGAAATAAGAACAATACACCCAACAACCAGAATAATTCTAAAGGTAAGGATTTTGCAAATAATCATGGGAATTTTACCAAGAGCTTTGAACGCAAAGAGCCTATCAAGTGCTAGGAGTGTAATGGCCCACACTATGCTTTAGTTTGTCCAAACTGGAAGAAGATTGGTAACAACATTCATACCATACAGGAGGAGATGACCATTGGGGAACTAGCGAGGACCATGCCCAGAATTAACGTAGCTTTGGAGAATCAATAAGTTGAATATCAGACTTCCATGGTGGAAGTAGAAGGTATGATAAATCAGATCCCTGTAACTATTTTGATTCATCCAAGATCTAGTCTCAATTATATTGCACCCCAAATAGTCGAAAAATGTAACTTATTTATTGATAAGTTTGAGAATTCATGGTTAGTTCAGTTAGCCACGGGTGCTAAAAGAAAAGTAACTTGTTTTGTTAAAGAATGTGCAATAGTTATGGATAAATTTGAAACTATTGTTAAACTTAATGTTTTGCCTCTTGGTTCTTATGATTTGCTGATTGGTATGGACTGGTTAGAACAACATAAATTAATTCTAAACTGTTATGATAAAACTTTCACATGCTTAAACAGTGATGAAAAATCAGTAAGTGTTAAAGGAATCCCTAGAAAAACTACCATAAGGCAGATTTATGCCTTAAAGCTTAAGAGAGCTATTAGAAAGGGATGTAAAGCTTATGCAGTAACAATAACTGATGAGGAAAGTTTAATTAAAACAAATGAGTTAAAAGTGGAAGACATACCAGTCTTAAGAGAATATGTTGATGTATTCCCAAAAGAGATTCTAGGATTACCTCCTAAAAGGGAATTGGATTTCACTATTGAACTAGTACCGAGTGTAGTACCTAGCTCAAAGGCCCCTTATTGATTGAACATACTTGAACTTAATGAATTAAAATCTCAATTAAAAGAATTAATTGATAAAAAGTATATTCAACCAAGTGTGTCTCCCTTGGGAGCACCTGTCATATTCGTTAAGAAGAAAGACGGAACTATGCGACTTTGCATAGATTACCGTCAGTTAAACAAGATGACCATCAAAAATCAATATCCTTTACCCCACATAGATGATCTATTTGATCAAATACATGGAGCCATGGTGTTTTTGAAAATAGATTTAAGGTCTGGATATCATCAAGTAAGGATTAAAAATGAAGACATCTTTAAGACAGCTTTAAAAACTAGATATGGTCATTACGAATTTGTCATAATGCCATTCGGGCTTACTAATGCCCCAATTGTCTTCATGTGTTTAATGAACAATGTTATGCATAGGCATTTAGATAAGTTTGTGGTCGTATTTATCGACGACATTCTAATCTATTCAAAAACTGAAGAAGAACATAAAGAACATCTAAAAATTGTTTTGCAAGAATTGCGAGAACATCGACTCTTTGCAAAGTTTAGTAAATGTGATTTCTTCAAGGATAAGATTCAGTATTTAGGTCATGTGGTGACCAAGGAAGGAATTTCCATAGATCCTGAAAAGATAAGGGCAATCGAACATTGGCCAGTTCCTAAGGATGTGACGGATGTTCGATCTTTCATGGGAATTACCGGTTACTACCGGAGGTTCATTGAAGGTTTTTCAAGGATAGCAAATCCGATAAATTCCTTGCAAAAGAAGGGAAAGAAGTTCAACTAGAATCTGAAATGTGAAGAAAGATTTAAAAAGTTAAAAACTTTATTAACCAACGCACCTATTTTAAGAATAGTAGATCCTAATAAAGAATTTGTAGTATGCACTGACGCCTGTAATGATGGCTTAGGCAGTGTTCTGACTCAAGAAGGGCATGTTATTGCATATGAGTCTAGAAAGTTAAAAGTTCATGAAAAGAATTATGCAACATATGATCTGGAATTAGTAGCTGTAATACACGCCTTAAAGATGTGGCGACATCACCTAATTGGCAGAAAATTTGTTTTAATGACTGATAATAAAGGATTGAAGTATCTTTAGATCAGCCTAATCTAAATGCCAGACAATCTAGGTGGTTAGATTTCTTAAGCGAGTATGATTTTGAAATTCAGCATATAAAAGGTAAAGAAAATAAAGTAGCTGATGCATTAAGTAGGAATGCAAGGCTAAATTTTGCAGTAGCTATTAGCGCCTATGTTTCAGACTTGGATGAACAGCTTAAAGAAGGAATAGAACATGATGAAATTTACCAGAGTTTGCAAGATAAAGCTAAAGAAAATCTAACAGAAAACTTAATTAAAGGTTACAGTTTAAATGAAAAATAATTTTTACTATATAAAGATAGACTGTATGTACCTAAAGTTAAGCTGTTAATTCTAGATGAAATTCATAAAACACCATATTCAGGTCATCTAGGTTATCAAAAGACTATAACCATGTTAAGAAAATAGTATTTCTGGCCAAATATGAAAACTAAAGTAGCAGAATATATTGCTAGGTGTTTGGAATGTCAACAGGTAAAAACTGAACATCAACACCCAGCTGGTTTGCTTCAGCCATTACCCATCCCTAGATGGAAATGGGAGATAATTAGTCTAGATTTTATTACTGGGCTACCTAGAAATCAAAATCAGAATGATTCTATCATGGTAGTAGTTGATAAGTTAAGCAAAGCAGCTCAATTTATACCTGTTAAAACTACTTATAAAGCTACAAACATAGCTGATATTTTTCTATAACAGATTTTTCGATTGCATGGAGTACCAAAAGTCATAATCTCATATAGAGATCCTAATTTTACAGGAAACTTTTGGAAGTCTTTGTTTAAAGGGTTAAACACTACATTAAATTTCAGTACTTCTTTCCACCCTCAAACAGATGGACAAACTGAAAGGGTAAACCAGGTACTGGAAGATCTATTAAGAATGTATGTGAAAGACTAGCCTGGTAAATGGGAGGATTATTTACATCTGGTAGAATTTTCTTATAATAATAATTATCAGACATTAGCTAGATTTAGTCCTTTTGAAATTTTATATGGACGGAAATGTAATACTCCTATCTCTTGGAGTAATCCAATAGACAGATTGGTATTAGGTCCAGAACTGTTAAAGGAAATGGAAGAAATTGTAAAACAAGTGCAGGGAAATCTGAAAGTGGCACAAGATCGACAAAAAAGTCAAGCGGGCTTAAAAAGAACTCCAAAGAAGTTTCAGGTAGGTGAACATGTGTTCATCAAGGTAAGGCCCAAAAAGAGCTCTCTGAGATCGGGGAGTTGCGCAAAATTAGCACCTTGTTACTGTGGCCCATTTGAAATTCTATCTAGGATTGGACAAGTAGCGTATCAATTAGCATTACCACCTAATTTAAGAGTACATAATATTTTTCACATTTCTGTTTTAAAGAAATATGTTCATGATGCTACTCATGTGGTTAACTAGAATGATGTACATGTGGAACCAGAATGAGACTTTTTGGTGGAACCAGATTGTATCCTTAGAATGAGGGAGATTACACTTTGGAACTATTAATTCTTCACACTGATCTAGGAACTAAGATTCAATCTCATCAAAGAATTATTAACAATTACTCATGAATTAGCAATAACTGGAATACCAAATAGGTTTCCTCTCTGTATATTATATAAACAATAAATAATTAAAA
>LPNX010781361.1:67415-156772 GCA_001517045.1 Pseudotsuga menziesii | reverse complement strand
TAATGCTCCACTGATGTCAATTAAACTTAGGATAGTGGTTTAACTAGGCCAATTTGACCGAAAGAGTGTGTATGATGGTAAATGTCTCCAACAGGAACCACACCATTGGACAGGTGAAGGAGCAATGGAAGCACCTTATTCCAGAGGAAGCCACCTAGGAATTGGAAAATAAAATGTGAGATGCATATCCAATTCTGTTCCAGGGGGATTCTGAAGATGAAGAATAAGTAACATCGAGGACGATGTTATATTCGAAGGGGGTGTGTATGTCACATGCCCCAATTTTACAAAAATAATATTATCATATTTGATTTTATTTCAAGACAATATGTTAAATTTTATGCTAAGTTGTAATTGATGACTCACCAGAGTCAAGGATGTTGAATGTAATTATGAATATTTTAATTATAAATAAATAAAAATTGGAGACAACAGCTTGAGAGAGTTGTTAAAAGAGTGTTTACTAGTCAAGTTGGTGGAGGAGACTAGATGGAGAGCAAATAGACAAGTGGTAGCATCCTCAAACACTTCCAATGTTGCAGGAGGCAACCTCCCTACATTTGGGGTCATGATCCCCTGAGAAAGTGGAATCAGAGCAGGTGGCTCAATTAATGACAACTAACCTAGAAAGACCTAGGCAGTCTTAATAAAAATGCCCATTGAAAAGAGCTAAGGCTACTCATTCCAAGAAGAGAATCATTCAGGTGAATGTACTTCAGAGGATTTCATTGGGAAGGGAATTTTTGGAAGGTGTTTTCAGGGGTAAACTGTAGAAAATGATCTAGTATAGTTGTTCAGCTGAAGATCTTGCTGCTGAGTGTAGAGTTAGTACTGAGTCATTGGACTAGTATTTTGTTGCTTGCTCCACCAGTTCCTAGCCAAGGAGACCAGGAATAGGCCCGGGGGTCCTGAGAAGATGCTGTTTGAGTGCTCTCCAAGAGTTGGTAGGGAGGAACAGCCTCCCAACATTGTTGTCATCCAGCTTTAAAAATAGGTTCTATAGTCTTTTATTTGCTATGTTAAAAGTCTATATCTAAGAATGAATGAATTACATGTTTGCAGTGAACTGTTAGAGTTTATAATATTTTAGTTACTTGAATGTTGAATCTATATTTGGATGAGATAACCCTACCTGTGTTTTTCCCCGTTTGGAATAAACCAAACCATACTCTAGCACAGGTAGTGTGTTTAAAAAAGATGAAATATGATAGAAATCTAGATTGAATAGAGTTATTTTGTATTTCAGAACAATGGAGTAATTTATTTCTGTATATAGATGGTTTCAAGAAAGAATACTAATCTGTCTAATTAAGTTATTATTTAAAAACCAGACTATTGTATTAATAACGCTAGCAAAGAAGTAATCATAATACTTTACAAACAACAGTTTATTTTTCTTTTAACAAGTTGATTACTGTAAATAGGCTATTTATCTTGTTCAGAATTGTATTTCTATAAAATGAAAACTACTAACCTGTCACATAGGTAAAATATTTAACTTAGATAAACACTCATTTATTTTTGTAAAGAAAGAACCAAGTCATTTTACATAGTTATTTTATTGTTCATACTACTTAACTATTCCTACAAATGTTCACATTTCAAGTAGGGTAATTCTAGTATAGTTCTTTTTATAAATAAATTAACTACAACAATTATAATAGTGTAACAAGGAAATAATAACAAATCATATCTATGTACTTATAAAATAGACTGAATGCAATGGTAAATAATATTTATTAAATATTATTTATATATGAACAAATTCATTTAATTAAACTAAACAAAAAAATTAATTATAAAAGAAAATACAGGGTTGAAACCCTTATAGTATTAACATTATAATACTAACATAATAATTTATATTATTAATATTGTAAATCATAGTAATAACATTATAATTAATAATGAGATAAGCAATAATCCAAGGATTTGGATTTATTTAGTATTATGAACATAAAACTATAAAATGTTATTACAGTCCTATAAGGACAAAGAAATATAACCATGAAAGTATAACAACTATATACCTGTAACAAACAATTAATTTCACATTATTATTGAACTAAAACCTACAGAATAATTAAAGAAATTAATTATACATAGGTCACTAATAGGATTAACCCTTGCTCTAATATCCGAGCTTATAAACAATTATTATAATAGAAAGAAATAACATAATAGGATGTATTAATACAATTTAATGCAAGATAATTTTAACAAGTAAAGATTTCTTTACACAGTCGAAATAGGGTAAGAACCCTAGTATACAAATTACAGTAAGAGCATCAAAATAATCGAGTCCGAGCTCAAGAGAGCTAAATCTCTTTACTTAAAGTTTAAACAGAGAATAGATTGACAGGCCGTAATTATTTTTACATAACTATACACAAAACTAGTAAAACAAAATTTACAAGTCACGGCATAAGCCGAAAAACCCTGCTAACAGCAAGGGTTTAGTAAAAACTAAACAAACAAACCAAGAAACAGTAAACCACGAAGGGTCACTTGCAGGCCATGACCAACCGAAACTATTCCATAAAGAACTGAGCAAGCATGGACTGCCATGGGTTGAACAGGGCTTACCTGTAAGCAGGAAGTCGACCCTACGCATTTGTACCAGCTGCAAAGAGAGTTGTAAACTGTCACCTGCAAGGATACGAACCCATAATGCTAACATTATTGCATTACATCATAACTGAGTTAAGAACAAGTTTAAGAACTATTAAAAAGAAATTTTCTTACCTGGAAGCGAAGGTAATGTAGCCATCGAGAAATAGGAGCGCCGCCACCAGTGAAAGGAAGAGCCAACACTTCATATATCCTATAACAGAGATGGTTCAACGTATGCACAAACCACTGCTAGCAGTAGCAAGGAGAAGGGAGCAACGACCAAGCAAGAAGTAGACAGTGAAGCTTGCACTGTCACCAAAATGTGAAGCATGAGAACCACGCTTTCAAAAACCTTATGATAGACAGAGCCATAACAGAAGCAAGAACTCTTTTAAAAATATTCCAACAGGAAGGCTATGGAGGAACGAACCAAAAACCACTCACAGGCCAGGCCGTAAGTTAAAGACACGGCTCTCAATAAATTATTGCCAGGATAAACTCACAATCCTTTAAACTATCCCTACAGGTAAGCCATGGAGGAACAAACCCAAACACAGTCCAAGCCGTAAGCTAAATGTCACGGCTCTCATCAAACTCTTTCCAGGATAAAATCACAGTGCAAGCAGAGGTTCGAGGACGAAGAAGGTAGATGGAATATTGCAAACCAGGATGCAGAGCTCGTTCTTTTCACAATAGGGTAAGCATGGTGGCCAAGACACAGTTGCATAGTGGCCCGAAGGCCAGAAAATGATGGAGGAGAGTGACAAAGTTTAGGGTTACACCAACCCTTATACTCCCAACACTTGGCCGAGAAAGAACCATGTGGGCTCACAAATTTCTCAACCATGCAGTGGGTCGATTGTATAGTCCCTGCATGCCATAGAATTTCCAATTATTCAAACATAATTTTTATGCACAATCATATAGTATTGCAATCATTCAAAGGTTCCGCGTTATCATGGAGTCGACCTACGGTTGCATGGCCTTAAAACCATGAACCTTGCATCATTTACAAAGTTATCATATAGCCATCATTTAGTTCAAAACGATGGTGAATTCAAAGTCTTTTATATACAAAACAATACACATAACCTCATCGATGGAGTGCCACATCCATTACCCATTGCAAGTTACAATATAAAATTTATAATTAAATGTTTATTCATATTAAGCTTTTGATTGACCATGAAATTAATTCAATCTCATAATCCATATTAATGCTCAAGGAATTTTTATACATAAAAACTTTAGTTTATCACTAATGGTTTATCCATTTAGTCATAGCATAAATAGCATAATTACAAATATGGATAAGCCTTAAGCTATCGAAACTAAGTTTATGAAGAAAATCTTATGATACTTGGGAGATGCTAATAAAAAGGTTGTTTCATCACCTAGCCAAACTATGATATTAAAGTATTTCTAACAGACTTTGCATAGCTAATTTTATTGCCACCAACATTTATGTTGTAACTTGATAATTTTATAGAACATAGTTTTAATTAGGATCATGATATTTATAAACCTTATATGTTTATAACTAGAATTACTGGTAAACATGAATGCATTATAAACAAGATAGTTTATGTGTGTATCATTGAGTATCATAGAAAATTATAGATCAGTGGGTGGAAAATACTCGGATGATGGCTATGAATCCTTTACATAGCTCAGATCAACAAAGTTTAATGGCATTTAGTCATTTACTCAACCATGACAAGTACTATTAGTTATACCATGTTTTCGATTAGTAACATAAGATTTAGAACTATCTAGTGCTTGCAGGAGGTAATAAATCAATCACTCTTAAAGACTTGACCTAAGTTAACTGTTGTGATCAGAAGCTTAATCCAAGAGCAGTATTATAAAAATAAAATAAGAAACTGGAGTGGAACCATCCCACTAGACCCTAAGTCCTTAGGACTTTGTATTTCACTGTAATGTTTAGAACCTTATCGGCAGCAATCTTCATTACAGAAGATGAATAACATGCAGTTGCTTATACTATTATTATAAGTTGATAATGTATATTACTGTTAGAACAATCATTATTGCATTACAGGTTATGCACTCTAGGTGAAATTAACTTATGACAAAGATCACAAGTTGTGAACCAGAGAAAGTAATTACTATCTCTATTTACATTTAAGAAAGAAACTCTTCCATATATTATATCATTAAAAAAAATAATTGTAGGAAACAAACTACTTGTTTTACCTCATAGAAGTAGATTGATTTGTAACAGCTTATTTACCGAGCTTTTTTACTTTGCAAATAGAAATATAGCTGAATGCTTTATGTAATTAAAGGGCGTTACTCGATCATTCATACCTGTAAAACCTGTAAGTACAATAATCTTTATGCATTAGCTTAACGCTATGTAAGCCCCAGAATCCAAAGACAGTTCCACCTACTTGTCACAAATTAAAACTCATCAGCAAACTGAAAAGAAATTATTGCACAAGTCAATCCTAACCTTGTATCAAAAAGTAGAATGCTAAGTTACTTAATTAAGATTATGTATTAACTAATCTGGTTACTCATTATTTTATAGATAACTATTAGCTGTTAGCAGAACACATTCTCAACATTTTATGTATTTCAAAATTTTAAATTTTTATGAAAATGTGGGGTTTTGACATGGAATTTCTTCGGAGTTCTTTTAAGGTCGCATGACTCTTTTGTCTGTCCTAAGCAGTTTTCAAATTGCTTTGTACCTGTTTCACTGTTAGTTCCAGTTCTTCTAATAAGTCAAGTCCTAAAATCAAATGGTCAACTAGATTACTCCATGTAATAGGAGTGTTACATTTTCTACCATATAATATTTCAAAAGGACTAAGTTTTGATGAAGCTTGATAATGGTTATTATAAGCAAATTCAACTAAGTGCAAATAGTCTTCCCACTTCTTGGGATAGTCTCTAACATATATTCGTAACATATATTCTAGTACTTGATTGACTCTTTCTGTTTGTCCATCCATTTGCAGATGATAAGCAGTACTGAAATTCAATTTAGTATCTATCCCTTTGAATAAATATTTCAAAAAATTACCAGTAAATTTAGGATCTCTATTAGAAATTATTACCTTTGGAATTGTATGCAAACAAAATATTTATTTCATAAATATGTCAGCAATTTTAACATCTTTATAAGTTTATTTAATAGGTATAAAGTGTGCTTCCTTACTTAGTTTATCCACAACTACCATTATTGAATCATTTTGTTTCTAGTTTTTAGGTAAGCCGGTTACAAAATCAAGACTAATGACTTCCCATTTCCAATTTGGAATTGGTAATGGTTTTAAAAGACCTGTTGGGTGTTGATGTTCATCTTTAACTTGCTGACATTCTATACACCTAGCTAAAAATTCAGCAACTTCATTTTTCATATTTGGACAAAAATACTCTTTTCTTAACATTGTTATCATCTTTTCATACACCGGATGTCCGGAATAAAGATTTTTGTGCACTTCATTCAAAATCAATAGTTTAACTTATGATATATTTGGCACATAAAGTATGTTTTTATACAACATTAGACCTTTTTCATTAAAACCATAATCTGTAATTATATTTTCAGATACATTCTGAGTTACTTTTTCTTTTAAACTATGGTCTTCTAGGTACATCTTTATTCCTTCTTCTAATTTATCTTCTAAATCAGTTTTATAACTACTAATGGTATATACAAAACTTATTACTACATTTCTGCTTAAGGCATCAAGCACTTTATTTTCTTTCCCTTTAATGTGTTTGATTTCAAAATCATACTCGTGAAGGAAATCTAGCCATCTATCTTGCCTTGTGTTTAGATTTTGCTGACCAAACAGATATTTTAGGCTTATGTTATCAGACATTAGCAAAAATATTTTATCTATTAGGTGATGGTGCCACATTTTTAAAGCATGGATTATGGAAGCTAGTTTTAAGTCATCAGTTGCGTAATTATTTTTGTGAGTTTTAACTTCCTTGATTCATACGCAATTACATGACTCTCTTGTGTCAGTACTCCACCCAAACCTTCATTGCATGCATCAATGCATACGAAAAAATCTTTGTCTGGATCTGTTATCTTTAGAATGGGTGTAGTGGTTAATAATCTTTTTAATTTATTAAAACTATCTTCGCGTTTATCATCCCAAACAAATTTCTTACCTTTTTTCTGTAATGATGTTATAGGATTTGCAATTTTCAAAAATCCTTCGATAAATTTTCTGTAATAATTTGTTATTCTCGTAAAGGATTGTACATCAGTTACGTCCTTAGGAACATACCAATAAATTATTTCTTTTATTTTATCCAGGTCTACCAATATCCCTTCTTCAGATATTACACACCCTAGATATTGTATCTTATCTTTATAAAATTCACCTTTGTGGAACTTAGCATATAACTGATGTTCTCTTAATACTTGTAGTATTATCTATAGGTGTTCATCGTGTTCTTATTTTGTTTTAGAATAAATCAATATGTCATGTATAAAGATGACTATGGATTTGTCCAAGTATTTACTTAAGACGTTGTTCATTAAGCAGATGAAGGTTGCTGGAGCGTTAGTTAGCCCAAAGGGCATAACCACAAACTCATAGTGCATGTATCTAGTTCTAAAAGCAGTTTTAAAGATATCTTCATCTTTAATTCTGAGTTGGTGATACCCAGATCTTAAGTCAATCTTTGAAAATATCGTCGCTCTGCGTATCTAATCAAACAGATCATCAATACGAGGCAAATGATACATATTCTTAATTGTCATTTTATTAAGTTGACAGTAGTCTATACAGAGACGTAAAGTATCGTCTTTCTTTTTAACAAAAAGGATCGATGCTCCCCAAGGGGATACACTTGGTCTTACATAGTTTTTGTCTATTAATTCTTGTAATTGTAATTTTAATTCATTCAACTCCAAGAAGTTCATTCGATAGGGAGCCTTTGAATTAGGTACCACTCATGGTACTAATTCGATTGTAAAACGCAGACCTCTCTTGCGAGGTAATCCAGGAATACATCCGCGAAATCTTGTAGGATCAGAATATCCTCAAATCTTGGCTTATATTCTTTACCAATTTGTTCATTATTTATTATGTGTACATCAAATAATTTATAGCCGCTTTTTCATATGTAAGGCTGAGATTTGTCTAACAGATATTTTCCTAGGTATTCCTGTCACTGTAATTCTTTCTCCTTCATTATTTAAACAAGTAAAAGTTTTCTGAAAACAGTTTAAAACCACTTGGTGTTTTTCCAGCCAATCCATTCCTATTAGGACATCATAAGATCCCAATGGTAACACATTTAACTTGACCTAAGTTTCAAATTGACTCATAAGCAAATTGCAATTTTTTACATAATTGACCACTTTTCTTTTAGTTCGTGTAGCTAACTAGACCAACCAAGATTTTTCAAACTTTTTTAAAGATAAACTGCACTTTTCCACTATGCTAGGAGATATATAACTTAAACTAACACCTGGATCAATCAAGATGAAAACTGACTGGTTTTGTATCATACCTTGCACTTCCATGATGGAAGTTTGATGGTTCGCCTATCAGTTCTCCATAGTTGCATTTATTCTAGGCATTTCATTTGTTACATCTCCAACTGTTTCCTTTTCTTAGATAATGTGTACATTGCTGAAGTTCCATTTCCTGTTCGGATAGTACTTGGCATAATGCGGTCCTTGACATTCCCAGCATTTAATAGGTTCCTTTTGTTCATTATTATTATTTTTAACAAATTTATTAGGCATATCCATGCCTTTTGGTGCTGTAGTACTCTATGGTGCTTTATTTTTAAAATCAGATCTCTAATAGTTATTCTTAGAGAAATTCTGAAACTTATTCCCAAAACTCTTATTTGGCTTAAACCCTCTTCTCTTCTAGTCAAAGTGACTTGTCTTATTATTCTTCCAGTTAGGTAAAATTTCTCTTTTCTTACTATGTTCATAACAGAAATCATCTTTTCTCATAGATTCTTTAAGAGTCTTCGGGTTATCAAACTCAATCCTATCTTTGAAGCTAGTGGGTAGACAACTTAAAAATATTTGTATTTTAGGATTTTCATCAATTATGGAAGGTACATATTTCAACAGACTTAGAAATTTGTTGCTTAACTCTTTCATTGACATTGAACCCAATTTTAATTCATACAATTCCTTAGCTCTTTCCTCATAATATTGTTTAGATAAAATGTTTTTTAACAAATCTACAGGTTAAGTACTTCCCCTTAAGATTTTTGACCCTTGTTATGTCTTGCCATGAGATATCATCTTTTTCGGTTAAATTGTAAATAGACATTCAGACTTTTAATCTGTCATAATAGTTGTAAATATGGAAATATTTCTTCATTCCTGAGCGCCAAGCCTCTACTTCTTCACTGTTCCGTACTTCTTCGTTAAACATGGGAGACTTTATTTTTTTTAAACCCCAGAAATTTCTTCATAGGGTTTATACTTCCTTCTCCTAGGTTTACGGTCACTTTCACTACTGTCACTTATGTATTTATACTTTCCCCTATGTGACCTTGCATTAACCTCTGAAGAATATTCACTATGAGAATATTTTTCTTTCTTTCCGTTATGTTTGTATGACGTTGTTTCAGAATCAGTTTCATAAATACTTCGCTTATATTTTCCTCTATTATGCATATTGTCTGGTAACATCTCATTCATTTATATAATTATTTCATTATCTATTTTTACAGTTTGAAGTTCATATTTTAACTCCTTAACTGTTTGTAGTAACTCTAGATTATTTAGTTCTACATAAATGTTGTCTGGATTGTTGTACTGAGAACCATTTTCAGCACATGCTTCAACACCTTCCATTTTTCCTACAAAATAGATTTTATATTTCTGTACAGAAATAAATGTAAATAAAATTAGTATATTTGTTTTCTTATTTGCATGCGATTGATCTAATTAGGCCTAGTTTTTGGAAACCCGCTCTGATAACACATGTAACATCCCTTAAATTCATAAATAAATAAAAATTTCCATTTACTAGGTGTAACATTTAAATTACTAGGAATGAATTCCAAGAGATATTATACTTCATGATTCTTCTTTCATAACGCTAATGGCTTTATTAACTAACTACCAGACTTATGTGCCTACGTTAGTTTTTATCATTAGCATGCTTTATTTTGTGAACTGTTTTCAAAATTACGTCATGCATTTTGGTTGACATTACTTTGTGACAATAACTGTATTTAAGACTTTGTTGAGACTGTTTGTCAATTTTTTTCAGTTTGGTTCTACTTTTGAGCTGTTAACGGGATAGGTCATGGTCTAACTTAGTCTTTACGACTAATGCATGAACCTTTGATTTTACATTTTGTGAGTGGATGAGATCACTCCAACAAACAAATTTCTAAAGGACAAAAATCTAAGATATAAAGACGCAAGTGATAAAGAAAAGGTGTTCCCATTGCTTTGGGAAGCCTAAACCTTAACCTAGTTTGGTGTGTGTAATACATACCAAACCATATCTATATTTAACAAGCAAATTCCTAACCAAAGCATACTATAAGCCTAGACTATAACATGCACCTTGAAATATCTTAGGCATAGTGCAAGCAACTCCAATATATCATATGCTATAAGACTCCAAAGGTGGGAATACTATGTATATGATTTATGAAAAGATTTGCATAAACCTTTGTGGTGAACCATGCAAGGTGATTAACCTTTACAACGATACAGTGGTTGACTTGAAAGGTAAAACAATGATGGTGATGGCAAAAGGAAGAGGACAAGAAATAAATTCATTCCCCTTCGGACCATGTGATGGCAATAAAAAATCTAGCTGGAGGCAACATGGCATGGTGCAAAACCCTAGGGGTTTAATGACCTTGGAGGACGCATCTATCATTTTGATGGGGTTTCGTTTGTTGTTATTTGTTTTTCTGCTATTGAATTTGTCCTTCGGTTTTTTGATCTCACCCTTCCTCTGTATGTGAAACAAGATGGAGGAGCTCTAAAACTTGATCCTCTACATCCTCTGAACGTGAATAAGCTTGATTCATTTGTTGATGGAGTCTGTAGTCCTCGTTTTGGTGGTGAATGGGTGACACTGAACGTCGAGAAGGTAATTAAAGTTATTTTCATTTTAATTATTTTTTTTCTATTTTTCCACCAAGTTTTAAAAGAAAACTATGGTTTAACTCCCATAATAACTTGTGTGTGCAAAAAGAATCTCTGCAACAAGGGTGTCAGTTGAACACTGGCTGAGAATACCCTTTTTAACCGGTAAGACCCATGTCTTTACCTTGCATGTCTTTGAGGAACCAAACTTGGTCTTCTGGTGTGTATATCGTTTGGGTTTCAACACTATGCCAATTTGTCAATGTGAAAGAGATACATTTGCTTTGGTATAATATGAATTGGTTACTATAAAGAAATTTTTCCCATCCTCTGTGGAGTGATAAGACTATGCCATTTTTATGATGTTGGAAGTATCTCTATTTCGAATTTTGAGATTTAATACTGTAAATACTTTCAGTTTTGTATGAGCTATGACGGCTTCGTAATTTTTTTTTGTAAGTTCAGGATCAATATATTAAGTAAAGATAAATGTATAGATAATGATACAAGTCTGTTTGTTACGAGAACATGAAACAGAGCCAAAAGAGGCCGTCGAAGAGTTCAAAAAAATTATCCTCCCCTTTAAGGGGAAAACAGATCTTAAACATCCAAAAAATACTGAACAGATTAAATAAAAGTCAGGCTGTCTTAATCTAGACAACTGGCAGTGACTGGAAATCAAAAAAACTTGAGAAAAATTGTGGAAATGAGCCACCTAGAGAGTCGAGACACCTGGAATCATAACGGTTCGTATGGGACCTTAGTGATTGGGTAGCTGTATTCAGTTACCCATTGAAGATCCTGCTACTTTCCATTCTTCCGCTTCGGATCTGGTTCCTTGAAACCACCTATGGAATCGTTGTTCATGGAATTTCCCTAGTCGATTGGTGTTTGTTTGACTGGCCTGGGTGACGATTTCTTGACAACTTTCCCTTTCTTCCTCACAAACTAGCGCTGTGGAGAGGTGAGGGTGCTCAGACCAGGAGGCGGTGGTGGCGAAATAGGGTCATGGATGTCGTTGTTGGCCAACAGAAGGTTGACAGCATGAAGGATGAGTCTGGTGAGGATATTTTTGAAAACCCAGTAGTTTCCCCTGTGGGATGTGGTACACGTGGATGAGGTGAGGGAGCCAGAGATTTCATCTTCCTAGTCATCAACTAGGGTTCTCATAGCTTCCAGAGTCTCGAACTCGTACCCTCTGTTACTGACCTATGAGTGAAAAGGTGGCTCTACAAGGTTATCATCCCTTCCACGTCCTCTCCCACCTCTGGGAGGCCCTCTTCGACCCAGCGGTATGATATTTTTAGGGTACGAGTTGCTATAACAGGCACAGGGAGAGCTGAGACAAATATTGAGCTTAGGCAGATAGAGCTTGGGCCAATCTTGGTTGGCGAAAAGTAGGAGCTGATGGTTGAAGAACAATGTAGAATCCATAATGCATCGGGTTCGATGGTCATGATGGTGAGCCATAACTACCTTGTACCTAGCCTGCTCAGCCTTAATTGCTGAAGGGCCTATTACTGCTTGGAATATCGGGTTTGTTGGCGTCCCTGCTGGTGCTGGCATCATCAACGAAGGTGACCGGAATCCAATCGCCAGCAAACAAGACTTCATTTTTGTCGTAGAATGGATGGGTGTCAAACTCTTGAGCGTGCCGGTGTGCATGCAGCCGCTTGTTGTCCACCTTGTTGTCCATAGGGGTATTGGTGGGATGTTGACACGTTGGGCCATGTCCTCATTATCATGAGCCGTCCTGTCCTCTATGTCATTTCTCCTATCACCCGCACCCGAGGGACGGCTTCGTAACTTAATTTAGTTTACAGTGCACATTTCTGCAACACTGTGCTTTGGCTATGAGATTTTACTTTGTAGTAATAGTTTTTGGGCTAAAAATCCACTGTCCCAGCTTTGTTTTGATAATCTAAAGTTATCTTTGTAACGAACCGTGAGGGTTTGTATAAATTCCTTTTTTTTTCATCAAACTGGGTGTTGCGTTTGTGATTCCTTTGTTTTTGTTTATCCAAACCTTCATTTCATTTACATGTTGTAATGCTATTAAAGAAATGGTGAATCCGTGAGGCATTATGAAAGAACTTGATAATGTTGATAGCTTGCAGGGTTGTTTTACAGTTCACAATTTTGTTTTGTGATTTACAACAGTAGTTAACCTAAAAGATTACAGTCATGGCGTTTTTTCCCTATAATGTAAGTTTTGAGGAAAGGACCTTAAGATCTCTATTAAAGATAGTTATTTTTTAAACCTTCCAATACTGTGGCATCATTGCAATTGTGTAAAAGTTCCCTAAACTTGTTTATCAGTATTACTTAACGTTTTATAGTTTGTATAATAATTATTGTCAGGAGGCCTTTGTCGTCGTGAATACTTTGAAGAAGAGAGCCATAAGGCCTCTATCAACCAATTTTGGCTATTATTTAAAACTAGCAGAGTATGGAGTTTTGTGTCTGACTAATCGTTGTTTAAGTAAAAATGTACTGGGGAATTCGTTTCTCGAGAAGGCCATAGAGCCATTTATCAATGATTTGTTACTGTTTTTAACATTTATAAAAAAGGTTCTGCCCATGAGGCCTTTATAATTACAATCTTTGATAAACTATCTTGATCGTCAAGATTTGTATTTTAAGAGAAAAAATATAGCCCTAAGGCTTCTAAAATGATATTTGGTTTTTGTATAAATGTTTGCCGTAGTTACCACTATGTGAGAATTAAATATGTAATCCCTTCTTTTATTTAGATTATTTCTAAAGTAGATTTTCTTCTGTAAGACCAATGTTGCAGATAACAATGCCAACTTGGCCTGTAGCTTGTAACTAGTGCTACGGCCTGTCGATAATCTTGATTTGGTGTTGTTAGTTTGTTTTAAGAAACTGGATGTGTTTTTTTAGAAAATATCTATGGAACCTAGCTCAGTTAATGTTTATAATTTGAGTTATTTTAAAATTCTTCTTAACTGAATCTATGGTTTTACGAAGAAGGCATAACTCGGCCTTACTATAAAAGGATATCTAGATCTAAACATTGGATTTATTATAAATTATTAAACTTATTTCTGTAGAAGATTATTTTCTAATATTGGTTCAAGCCCCAATTAGTTTTACAGAGATATTGAGAAGTTTTAACCCTAATACAAGTTATTAGTCTACTGTAACAATATTTTTATATATTTATATCTATAGATCCTTGTATTTAAAATACCTATATTATGGTAATCTCTGTATCAATTATGAAAGTTATATTAACTTATGTGATAGTTCTCATAAGGTGTTTTCGAAGGTCTTTACTGAGATAAATAATTGTTAGTACTTTTAATACCTATATCACCAATGGGATACAAAAATAGACTTAAACAGAGTTGAGATAGATGTACTTTAAATTACCAAGAATAGGAAGAATATTGTGTAAATCTAAAACTAGTTTAACAGACTAACTTCTTTTAATTTTTTTTCAGATTCCTTTTCTTTAGAAATAATAAAACTTTGTAGCTGATAACCTATTCATAAGCACATTTCAGATAGGAAATAAAGATAAGAAAATAAACAGAGAAGTAGTTTCTCTAACAACTTCTAGATCTAGAATATCTAACATAACCAATCATTCCATTAAGGTTACTGAACATAATCCAGATAAATATACAGATTCGGAATTTAAATAACTGTTGAACCTAGATGATATGCACAAAAGGGGACAAACACCCAAAGGAGACTGTTCCACCCAACCTTCTCCTGAAGCAGCCAACAAATTACTTGCTTATGACCCCCAAGCTTGTTCATTGAACCACTAGGATGAATATCTTTGAATATATCCCACGCAACAAACTTGCTGCAACTTAGCACTCAGTAGCAGACTTATCTTATCAAATCAATTTAGCTACCCCCTCATCAAATTCCTTGTGTGCCTGAATTTTCAGTTTGCAACAGTCACAAGGTTCATTCACTTAGAAATTAGAATGAGTAGCGAGCCTCCTGCTCAATTTGATGGTTTATATAAGATTGCCTAAGTCTTTGGGTCGGTTTTGAAATTAAATGAGCCACCAGCTCAATTCCCCCCTCTCAGGGAACATGACCACATTTTTAGGGATTATGCTTCCCGCAACAACTAGAAAGTGAAATATTAGTGCTGCCATTTGTCAGCCAGCCTTTTACAACTGCTCATTCCTCCTAGTGGGTCAGTGAACACTCATTTAACAGTCTCCCTTGGAAAGGTGTCTCCTTTATTTAATTATTAAAATAAATAATTCTTCAATTACAGTCATCCTTGACCCACTTGGTCATAAACTTTACAATAAATTTAACATAATTTTTTTCTCAAATAAATAGTAAATATTTATTTTTCAGTTTTTGAGTATGTTTCAGTATTTAAATCTTAATCAAGATACATTTAAGTACAAAATATTTTGATATTTCTATACTAGAATTGAGTACACAATATCAAAATATTTTGATATTCTATACTAGAATTGAGTACATAATATCAAAATATCTATGCGTTCTTCGTGGGCTTAATGCTCGGAGTGTTAAACCATTGATAGCGAATTTGTAGAGCCATAGGTTTATTCAGCATGTTGAAGTTGAAGCACCAATTAAATCATGAACAATTTCCAGAGTTAACAATTGCAGGCGTATTGTTTTTCTTTATTTATTATTGCTATTAAAATATCTGACATAACCTTTTTTCATTACCACTGATCAGTAACTTATCTTACCACTAATAATGCTACAATGATTAAACACTTGTTGAATCATTTAAATAAACCCTGTATGTGACAACTTTGTGATTCGTATTATGTAAATATGTTGGTTGCAAAGAATGAAATGTGTCGAATTGAATTTATATCAGTGAACAATGTCGTGTGTCATTTTTCTTGGAATTCGGTATAGCCGCCTTTATTTAGCATGACATTTCATTTGGATAACAATTTAAACTAGTAATAAATAAAGTGGTTGGTAATGTTGATAAGTATAGTTAGCAACTTAGTTTTGTGGACATGGTTAGTTTTTAAACAAAGACTAAACATTAAACTAATTACCAAATAAACATTAAATTAATTAATATAAACTTAAAACAAATACTATTTAATAATATAAAAAAAACCATAATTGTTACCATTTTTTTTAACCACCACTTAAGTAAAGCTTATTACACCGATAGGTGTTTAGATATTATCTCATATTTTGGACTTTCTTGAGCAGATCAACAAGAATAACTAGAGTGTAATAAGTGTACAATGGAGATTCATTTCATGGTCTTAGTATCTTGTTATGCTTAAATGCATCTTAAGTAAGATTTAAATAAACTTTAGTTAAGAATTTACTATTTAATTATTATAAATCTATAATTCACTAAAGTTCTATACTTAGTATTCGTTTTTGTTTTTTGTTTATTATTTATTAAATAATATTTTTTTCTTTGTTTAATACTTATAGTTATGTCGATAGGCATTTAGATATTATCTCATATTTTGGACTTGCTTGAGCGGATCAACAAGATTAACCCCAAGTGTAACAAGTGTATAGTAGAGATTCATTTTATGGTCGTCGTATCTTGTTATGCTTAAATGCATCTTGATTAAGATTTAAATAAGCTTTAGTTAAATAGTGGTTTAAGAAATAGGTAACAATTTTTTTTTGTTTTTTAAATAGTATTTGTTTTGTGTTTATATTAACTCTAACAAATATGGTATGAATAATGGATATAAAATTATATATTTTAGCCTTTATTTAACAACCAACTATCTTCATAAAGCTAAGTGGTTGGTTGTGTCTATGGGCATTCATCGACAACTTTACTTGTGATATCTTAAATAGATATTTATAAGGATCTGGTGGCTATCTACACCTATCGGTGTTCTCAACCACAAGTAAAGTGGCGGGTGAATACCTATAGGCACAACCAACCACTTAGTTTTGCAAAGATAGTTGGTTGTTAAACAAAAGCTAAAACATATAATTTCCATTATTCAAACCAAATTGTTAGAGTTAATATAAGCACAAAACAAATACTATATAAAATATAAATAAATGATATGAAAAAACAAAAACAAATTTTTACCCATTTCTTTAACCACCCTTTAACCGAAGCTTATTTAAATCTTAATTAATATGCATTTAAGTATAACAATATACGACTACCATGAAATGAATCCCTGTTGTACACTTGTTACACTTGGGTTAATCTTGTTGATCCGCTCAAGCAAGTCCAAAATCTAAGATAATATCTAAATTCCTATTGGCATAACTAGCACATCCACATAGTTTGTGGTTGGATCACATCAATACTGATCAAATAGTTGAGAGATAGTGATGAAATGGAAGAAAGTTTGGATTTTTTTTTCTCATATTCTTATAGTTAATCGGGATCAACTTTGAGTAATACATGCCTAGCTACATTTTATCACCAACATTCTTCATGTTATCCATTTATCAACTATCAGTTTTTTTATATTATTTTTTTATTATCTCACATTCTTCTAGTTATCTACCGTGAATTGTTGGTTATCCATTCATAAGTTATGAGTTATCCATGCATCGCTACCAGTTATCCATTCATCCACTACCAGTTATATATATATATATAATTGCTTATTTCAAATTTTGAACAACTACCATAGAATCAATTTCAACAATACATTTGTCTCATCATCATCTGTAGATGAAAAAACATAGGCCTTAGTCCACCCCAAATCTCAAATAAAAACATCTATTGACGTAATGATATAATATCTAAATGCCTATCGACATAATTATCATTTGTTTGCCACCCTAATTTTCAAGATAACAGACAATTGAAACCTGTCTTAATACTTACCTTCGCTTGGATTCCACTTGGAATCTTTGGAGTAAATAATGGGATGGTCGACATTACAATATATGGGTTAGATCGAATACTTATAAATTTTAATTAATGCATTAAAAATAGTGACATGTATAAAAGCAACGCCCATAGCTGGAATGATGGAGTAAGATTCAAAATAGACTAGCACACCCACATAGTTTGTGGTTGGATCACGTCGATAGAGATCAAATGGTTGAGAGATAGTTATGGAATAGAAGAGATTTTGGAAATATTTTTTTATTCCTCATATTCTTCTAGTTAAACGAGTTCAATTGTGAGTTATCCATGCCTAGCTACATGTTATTAGTGACATTCTTCCTGTTATCCATTTATCAACTATCAAATATTTTTTATATAATTTTTCTTTTTATCTCACATTCTTCTAGTTATCTACCATGAACTGTTGGTTATCTATTCATCAGCGATGGGTTATCCATGCATTGCTACCAGTTATCCATTCATCAGCTAGCTACCAATTATTTTTTATAATTGTTTAATTCCAATTTTGAATTATTGTCATAGAACAATCTCAACAATACACTTGTCTTACCCTTATCCATAAATGAAAAAACATAGATCATAGTCCACCCCAAATCTCAAATAAAAAATTATATGGACATAATTAAAGAGCACTCTATTTTTCAATTTAAAAACAAATGAATATTTAGTAGGCTATATATTAGAATGGGTGCTAATTACGTCGATAGGCATTTTTCTCTGAGTTCCATTTTGAAAAAAAATGGACCTTATTGGTTGAAGGGAGGTCGTCCCTCAAACCAATGTTTAATTTACACGTGTCCTCCATATGCCCAACCATCAAACATTCGCCACGTTAGGGTTTGAGATATGGTTTGATACTTACACCGTCATCGTTCTTTCTGTGAGTTCCCTTTAGTCATCCCTACAACTACTCCTTGCTCACCACGTGTTTGTCAGTTCGATGTAATTCTTTGTTGAGGGTGTTTTCCACTGCCACAGTTCGTCTTTCGTGTTCAGGAAGTTTCCTTCCATTTTGTGCGTATGTGTTGCATGGATACTGTTCTTTTTGTGTATGTGTTGCAATTTTCAAAGCCATTCAGAGCTCCTCCATTCATATTGCCATTACCATTTTTAGGGAGCAGAAGTATTTGAAAGACACTTGCACAATGGCAGAGACATCAAGGAATGGAAGGCGACCTCAATGAAGTCTCAAATATTATTGGCCTACGGTATCAAGTGAATGAATGGTAAATACATTTTTCTCCATAAGGTCAAGTATATTTATATTTTGTTGAAGAACAAAATATATTGTATTGCGGTAAATAATCCGGTCCCTTCAGTTGAGTTGGGGGATCCCATGTATTCAAAAAATGAGTTGACCCTGACCAAGACAAATTTCACAACAATACCAAAAGCATTGCTATCAGACTCCTAAATATCTACTAGGTAATAGATTACCATTCTGGTCGCGTTCTCTATTCTCTTCATCTGGATTTTTACCTCACCATTCTCCTGCTCTCCTCTCCCTTCCTTTTCCTCAAAGTAGTCAATCAAACTCATATGTATATTAAAGTCAGGGAATTTGATAAAAACGAATGGTGCTAAAATTGATGCGCATTGACCAGCGCCATGATATTCTATTGTTGATTTAAGCTCTGCATTATTTTTTTTCGCTACTCCCAGGATTGAGACTCCAACAACACCCTAACCGCTCTTTTTCTTTCTGATTCCCTCTGTGGTTCACATCACAACTGAAATCCATCCTAACTTGAAATAAAATGAGCCTCGCCAGGTGCCTCTAACACACCAGTCTCATGGATAATCTGGCCATAGACACTTCGGAACTTGAAGCCCTCTGTCCCTATATCCATTCAACGTTTGCCACATGTTTGTCCACCTATCTCTCTGCTGGGCTTTGACGAGTATGTTGTTTGATTTTTTTTTCGGCATCTGTGGGAAGCTTCTATGGGGATGCCTGACAATGGCTCAACGCCTTGGTGATTGGCTACGAGACCAAATAATGGCTGAGAACATAAGAAGGGGAATCGATTATTGGCATATGATCGGCGCCTCAATAATTAGGTAAGCAATCTTTAATTTGAAATTTGTTCCAAACCACGACGAGAATAATACGATGGAATCAAAAGGTGAATGGAAACACATGATGTTGTATTGATCAATTTATCTACTTGTTTGGGTGAACAAATAAATCCCAAAATCACTACAGCTCACTTTGCATTTCCTTCCCTAGGTAAATTGGATTTCGCATTAAAGGCTATTATTAATATTTTGGATTGTTGCTTACTAAATACTGCAATACGAGGAACTAGATAGGGGTAGTGATGACCGGAAACTTGCCTTTTCCACTAAATAGGAGCGCAAATATCGAAACATCATTATTGATGATTGACGAAGTCAAGAAATGGATCATTGAATATAGCCACGTTGTCAAGAAGCAGATCATTGCATATAGCCACAATGTCTTAATACTAATTGTTTTTGTGATTCAATGAATTAATTATGATTTTTAATAATAATTTTTTTTTATTAATTATGATTTTTAATAATAATTTTTTTATTAAATATGTTTTTAATAATAAAAAACAATTTATAAGTTTTGTTAATAGAAGTTATTGATGGTTATTTTCATTCTCAATTTAATAGTGAATTATGATGAAAATTCTCTCAACCAGTTCGAAGTTGTAAGTTGAGATTTGATTGCAAATAAATTATGATTTTTAATAATAATTTTTATTATTAATTAATAAAAAAATTATAAGTTAGTTGGAACGGGTGTGGCTCATTGGGGTCGATTGATATAAAGTCACTTGTTGTAAATGGAGGTCACTAGATCAAATCCCAACCGAGTTTCCCTCGACCTTGTGTCATAAAAATTATAAGTTTTTGTTAATAGAAATTAATGATGATTATTTTCATTTTAAGGTTGAGTAGTGAGTTATTTTCGTTATAAGTTTATCTCAATAAGTTTGAAGTTGTGAGTTAGGATCCTTTACTCAAATTGCAATTCAAATTCTTAACCATGAAACTTTTTTCTTCCCAGACTCGTATTTCTCTTTTTTTTATTACACTAGAATTCATAATCATTGTATTATAGAGAATGCCATATTACTTTTCATAAATGTTATTAATAAAAATAAATAAATAAATTCCAACTTTTGTATTCTTAAGACTTTGTGAATCATTTTGTATTATATACAACACTTAAATAATTTCCCTTCTAAAACAATATATTAATATATCAATTTTAATATATTTAATTTTTACAATATTATTAAATAAATAAATAAAAACACAAAATACAAACAAATTTACCCTAATTCTCTTAATTAATTTGCTACATTAAATAAAACTTTCCACATAGATTTATCATAGTCCTCTTAGTTATTCCCTCCACATAGATTGGTATCCTTACTCATAATTGTTTGATAAGCATAATCGTTTGATAAACTATAGGCTCAACATTATTAATAATTAACTATTATCATAAAATATCAAAATAGTGATTAACTTAGTTATGCATTATACACATAACATATTGTTAGTAAGTTTCAATGAACTTTAATAGTCATTATCATATTAATTATTAACATACAAATAACATATGAATATGGATTTAGGTATAAGCTTTATTTTTTTCGTTATATTAAGGATGATGATAATTATTGATTTGAAAATAATTTTAATTTATAGAACTTTTTATGGTCAATAAGTTTTAAGCATTTCTATATCACCATAATTGTGTTGACTTAAAAAGTTAAGAAGGTTGTATTGTAGTAACTATTTTGAAATTGTCATCTTTGCATAGGAAACCACCAATTCCTTTTGCAATGATTGCACCTATCTCTTTAGAAAAATGATCACTCCAATACACCCATAAACGAGGTCTTGCAAATGGGCTTTGTAGAAAAGAGAATTCATTGCATTCTCCCATTTATGAGATGCCACATCGTAGAGAATTTAGTCATATTGCGGGCTCTAAACATCTTGTGAACATTGACAAAAAATTTAGGTTCTTTCGAAGAAAAATATGGCCAAAATACACATTCTAAAGTACATTGCAAAAAATATGACAATCTAACGAATGGTTGTTTGATTTCCAAAATGATGATAATATTTTGGTTGTTTGGTTTCTATAATGATGATAAATTATTATTTTTATTGATTAGAATGAGTTTACTTTAAATTAAATATTGTTGGAATGGGTTTACTTTAAATTAAATATTGTTGTCTAGACAAATAGCTGAAGGGACTTCATGGGTTTCCATGTTAAATATTTACATGAAAATCTATCAATTTCAATTTGGAGGGCATTTTCCTTTTGAAGTGGGATTTTTTAAGTGATTAAGTAGAAGATGGAGATTATTTTATTTAGATATATAACTCATAGAAATTGTCATTCAAATAAATTTAGAGATGTAATAAGTTGCAAAGTTCCATAGACACATTATGAAGGAAGGCTAATTTTAAGAGGTCCATCACAAATTCTATGCATCACCCATATTTTATGGATAATAGTGAGACATTGTTTTCTTACTAATATTATTTGTCCATAACAAAATAATGCATGCATCGAGGACATTGAGAAATTACTAGGGTGTCTACCTTGTTGTGAGCAATCATTGGGAAGTTATTTTTCTTAGAGTACAATTCCATTAAAAAATCAATCTCAACTCCCAAGGCATTGTAAAGATGATGATTTTATAGGAAGAGAAATTGTAGTATGAGGAAACACGTAACCACCCCCAACACCCCTCTTTCTCCCTACATGTAACCACCCCTTACACCCCTCTCTCTCTCCCCCCTACTCCCCTTACCCCTAACTCCCCCTCTCTATCACTATCTCACCTAATACCCCTCCCCCTACCACATACCAACCCCCCATATCTCTCTCCCTCTCTCCCCTCATCCTCCACCTACAACACCCCTCTCTATTTCTTCCAACCCCTAACTCCCCCTCTCACATTCTCACTACCCCTAACTCCCCTCGTACTCTCCCTACCAATAACTACCCTCTATTCCCATACTCTCTCTCTTTCTCCCCCCTACCCCCCCTCTATCTCCCCTAATCCCCATCCCCATACCACTTACCACCCACCCACATCTCTCTCTCCCTCCACATTCCCCTACCACTTACCACCCACCCATCTCTCTCTCTCCCTCTACGAGATTGTTTTAAAATGACATTCAAGGTTACTTATGAGGTTTAATAATTAATTAAGAAGATGTCGTTAAGTTTTTTAAGCTAAGTTCCACTACAATGATATGTGTCTTAATATTTACTACATAGGATCGAAAATTAAAAGATGGAAAATAAGGGTCCAACAATGGGAAGATTGAAGACATGTAACAAAGAACTCATAGACACAAGGATGAGGAAAAATTTGAGCTTCTTTACAGAAGTCAACAAAATAATTCCAAAGAATAGGAATACACATCCATTTTGTAATATTTGCTTAAACAAACAAATGACATTTCTTGTTAGTACAACAAAAGATGAAATAGTTCTAGCAAGAATTAAATCAATTTTGTTTTCCTTTTTTCAACCAATTCACCCTCCAACAACAACCTATCGGCTTATTGTTGCACCTTTTTGGAGCAATTGCTAGTATCTAAACGCTACTAAAGCATATGGCCTTAATTAGATTACTATCTAAGCATGAGTTAACTCGTGTCAATCCACGTGCCAATCCTCAAAGTCAAAGAGCCGCCAACTAGCATCTGGGTTCAGAAATGGATGCAAGTAATCGTAAGTTGAGATATGTAACGCACAAAAGCTACATGTGGATAAAGGTATATATATAACCGTAGAGATATCTAAATATACAGTGTAACAATTAAATGAATATATATTAGTATTGCGTGGATGCAGAAAAGCTATACATGGAGGAATAAGTAAATACATATTTATATATGACATAGAATGTAAGAATAATGCGGTTATAAATATATGCCCAAAAAGTTTAGGAATGTACTATGTTCCATTTGGTTGTATCTTACTTTAACTTAATATGTTGAATGTACTCTCATTACAGAGCTGAATAGGAATGTAATGGCATATGTTTTAAATATCATTTTGAATATTATATTAAATGCAATGTTATATATTTTAAATAGTATATTATATTAAATGGATTACCATATATTTAAATATTCAATATGAATTTATTGATTTCGATTTAGGAAGATAATATCTTATATGATTACAAGGTAACAGACCATGTTAATTCCTTATATTGATATGAATGTATTTGGGGTGGATTGTGAGTATAAATCATAAGCGTGGATCATAGTTTAATATATTACATTTTTATATGAATAACATTAAATTATAATGTATGGTGATTGAGATAAAAGAACATGTTTAATAGATTATATTGATATATGTATTTTTATGGGGAGAGTAAAATGATAATAAAATTTATAATGTATGGTGATTGTGATAAAAGAACATGTTTAATAGATTATATTGATATATGTATTTTTATAGGGAGGGTAAAATGATAGCAATTGTATTAATATTTAAGGAATTAATTGCCTTATGAGATGTATAGTATTTTTATTTAAATAATTAAAATTTGAGATAATTGTAATAGGTGTATGTGAGTATAGCATATTATTTATAATGGAGGAACATAAAATATTGTTAAAATGGACACATACAAGCTATACATGTTGGAAAGATTAGTATGTATAGATTAAGAGAGGGTTTTAGGATAGACATCTAAATGTGCAGATTACTATGGTTTTATACATTGTTATCGAAAATATGATTGATGAATAAAGATTTAAGGGTTAGTATAACTTAAACGTGGAATATATAATATTATAAAAGAGTAAGCCAAAACTTAACATTGTAGAGGACCACATTCAAGGTCGAGAATAAGGTTTATGGTTATTAAGACTAATTGATTGGTATGCTGAAAGAAGTTAAAGGAAAATTTCCGTATCCCATTTTCTAATATAATAACGTGAAAGTTGGGTATATTACAATTAAAATTAAATATCTAATTAATAGAATAAATCATAGAAAAGATATAACCACACACCTCATACATTTCAAGATTTAAAGATCATTCATCTTACTCTTCTGCATCCAACTCAAAATATAAATCTTGATCTGTTTCAAAATCAAAATTGTTGAAAGGATCGTTCATATCACCATCATCATCAATGCCATTTTCAATAATATCATCATTGACATCATCATTGAGAACATTGTCTAATACATTTGGATGATCAATGTCTTCGTCTTCTTCTTCTGACACATATGCTGACACATGCTCCTGATCTGCATCATCTTCTTCTTCAACATTATCTTATTCCTCTACAATATTATACTTCATTGGTATTCCTCTAGGGCCATATCTAACAATGTATGACCAACTTAATTTACCTGGTACCTCTGAGTAAAAGACCTTCTCACACTGACTTGGAAGAACATAAGGCTCTATACCCAATTTTATTACCATTGTATTAATCATGGTAAATCCATTAGCGTGATCAATAACATTTCTTTTAGGATCTCGTTCATTCATTCATAGCTTGTACCATTTGACCTCAAACAAAACTAAGTTTAAAGGAATTAAAGTCACGCTCAATTATATCTTCCAAATACCCCTAGTACCTATTTTCAGATACTTCTAAATGCCTTTCACTTCTAGAGGAAACATTAGTGGCCTAAAAAACAACAATTATCCCACAACCACATGTTTTCCTATAATCATCCAACTTTTTTATGCAAAATTTATGACCATTGCACCACATTTCTTTGTGGTGTTTCAACTGCAACATGCCCGATAAGTATAATATGCATTGTTAATTAATAAAAATATTATAATATGGACTTAGTAAATGTATGTATGAAGAAATTAAAAAAACAAATACATCGTTAAAATGGGAAATACCTAAAGAAATGTGGGTGAATATACCTGCATTTTTATCTTTTAAACCACATGCTAAATCAATTCCCCTTTGCGTAAGACTAGTATATTGTTGTTGATGATGATGCACTATTTTAATCAAGTTACTCACCCCTTCCCATGATAACCTACCATAGAATTATATACATCATTCTATCCATTCATCCATCCAATCAAGATTGTTTATAATGTATAAATGTAGTGCATCCCACTCTCTACCAACTATATGCAAAATTAACAATACAATATCATTAATTAGTTGTCAATGGAAAAGTTTAATATAACTAATGGCATAATAAAAATTAAATGACTATGATGTGTGTGTGTGTGTGTGTATAATTGAAAAATTAAATGTATAATACTCTAAATTTACAACAACCATTTACCTTTCACCTTCGTCATTCTACCTTTTCCCAACAAGACCTCCCTTTCAAATTTGTTGATGGACTTGACATGCAAAATGCGAGGCACAATGATATTTTATGTTGATTCAAAAATATACTTACCAATATACACCATGCATTGATATACCATATATCCCTCCACCATAGAATCCTCAAGACATGCTCTTTGTCTAACACAATCCTTCAATCAATTCAACTGTCACTCCACCATCCACATCAAGTTACATTGTGTGTACAAGTCTACACAATTCAATCTCCTCAACTTGATGTATGAAGTAGTGTTCTTGTGCATTAAAAAATATTGGAGGTAGATACTTATGTATTTCACACATTAGACAAGGAATTTCTTCCAATACTTAATAGATTCTATTTGTGCTAGAAATTGTTCCTATACTACCACACGAACACGCTAGAACAATCTCAAAAATAAAAGTAAAATGGAATTGGTTTTATTGATTTTGGTTTGAAAATTCATCAACAAGAAGGTAAATACTCAACAGGCTAAAACTAGTACTAAATCATGAAAAATAAAATATTGAGATTCTTACACATGAAATATAAACCATGAACAGTATAAACATAGCACTGATTTCATCCACAACATACAAGCATTTCATGAATAAAAACATTAAACATGAAATGAAGTTATACATTGAGTGATCAAACAAACCAGAAATAAAACTAGCATAAAACATAATAATGGCTTATAAGTATGTATATATCATAATCAGTATTCAAAGTTACATGAGAGTTTTGAGTCTTAGCTTGACATACAACAGCTCTAAAGCCTCCTTTTGCACAAAATTCCAACCCTTGCACTGTATGCTTGTCCCCTTTTTATAATAACAAAGATTTAATATGAAGTAGTTCCATCTTCACTTCTTAGGTCAAATTCGAAACTACTCAACAGTTACATTAACAAACTTTCAAAAGATTAAAAACTAATTGACTAAAAATAGCAAAATCGAATTCTTGGAAAATTTGGTGAATGTCTAAAAAATAGGTCTCAAATAAGCCTCCATATCCCTTGATCCGGGACACCTGTGCAAAACATGAGAGAGGTTTTTCTAAATGAGTCCATGATTAACAAAAAATGTCTTGGTTTTTAAAAATTCCCCTTCAATTGATCGGAATATGTGCCGTAAATTTGTGACTAAAACAGGAAATTATTAAATATTTCAAAGCCTGAAAAATAGGCCACAAATATGAATTCTAATCTCTCAAACGATGATAGTTGTTGAAAACATGAGAGAGGTTTTTATGAATGAAACCATGATAAAAAAAAACCTCTTTGGGATTTCTAAAATTCATCTCCATTTCCTTGTAATCAATGCTCAATTTCAATGACTAAAACAGGAAAAACATAGCATAACTATGCATCTCTTTTTCTTCTTAAAGCCTTTTTAGACACTCTTACCCATATTTTACTGTAATTTGGATTATGTAATTCTTTAGGAATTTCAACTATTATCAACCTTCGTCTCTGTAACTGTAAAAATCATAACCAAAACTAAAAGTCGTAACATTTGAAAACCATGATTTTCTGAAAGATAGTCTCATACATTTGGCATGATGATGAAGTTAGGTTATGTACATGTGTCATAATGTCTTCAACAGGTGACTAAAAAAAAAAAATTCATTGTATTCGACTGAAATGGCCACGACAATCCACCATTGTTTTCAATGATTTAGGATTCGTGTAGCGACTTATTGCATTAACCTTGACTTTTGCACTACAAGAATGTTCTTATGCAAATTTTGACAAAAGGCTCCAAAATGAGGGTTAGATCTTAAGTATAAATATTGGAATAATTTTAATATAATATTTTCAGACTTCAAGAGATATTTAACACTTAATAAGCCAAAAAGAAAATTTGAAAAATAAAATAAAATAAATTAAAACAACTATAACCTATAAAAACCAAACAAAATGCATTAAACATTATTTAAAATTAAAACAAAACCAAAAATGTAAAGTAAATAAGAAATAAATCTTTTAAAACAACACACATAGACTAGGAAAAATATTCAGTCATAACATCTAGCTCGTGTTGTGGTATGAAATCCTCCTTGTGAGGTTTCAAGAACCTGTAGATCAATGCCTTCCGCCATCTCTACTAAAACTGCTTGTTATTCTGCAAAACTTCCATTGGGAAATTGGAGTCTTTATTCAACCTATATACACTAGCTAGCTAAACTTTGCTTGATCAAGTTGTAATCCCATTTCCAATGTAACCAGGCAAAAATTCCATCAACCAACCAAAACTTGCTTCCAACTCTGAATATATATATAATCAGAAATATTGAAAAACATGAAGAGCAAAAATCTAACAGCTTGTACTCACTTTCATCAAATGTTGTCTCTAAGATAAAAGATTTATAATTTAGTGTTGATTCTAAATAATCTATCATTGGATCATAAAAATTGTCAAAAGTTACCTCTTCATGTTCTGTGAAAAATATAAAATGTCCATAAGAATATTTTGTTCCATGAATATCATCCAGAAATTGACGATCAAAGACATCAGGATCAGCCTGAATTTGCTCCAGAAATTCTTGGACAGTATCAACAATAATGTCAACAAGCTGCTCTTCCTTTTCCACACTTTCTTTAAACGGATAGCTATCATACATCAGCTTCAGTTGTTCAAGGATAATGGACTGAATGCATTCTTGAATCAGCTGATCAGGCTGTGCCATATCACACACATCACACATTTATGGATCTTGCTTTTCAATTTCATCATCATATTTATAAAAAATTAAAGCATCTTCATAATGGTTTTGAACAACAGATTTATCATAACCATGGATATAAGAAACTTCTGATATGATGTTAAAAGTGTCAACATCTTGGATTTCATCAATTTGAGTATCAAAACAAAAAGGAATAGAATATAATTCATCACAAAATTCTTGTCCTAGAACCTCAATCTCTTCATCATAATGAGAATTCTACGAAATTTCAAATGATGATGCTGAAAGTTCATTTTTTTCTTCATTACAAGGCTGATCTTCCTTTTCCACACATAACATACCACTCGTATTGTCATCACTGAAATGTAACATACAATATCCCAAATCTTTTTCAACAGCATAGATTGGATGATTGGTTGGGTTCTTATCATCTGTGACAATGTAAGCACATTGTAATTCCCTATATAATCTTCTATTTTCTCCTCCAAAAACATGAATTGTTGCATATTATAAATCCATCTGCAATGTACCACCTACCTTCTTTACCCAAGACCTTGAAAGCAACATTCCAAACTTAGGAGTGATATCAGCAACCACCACATCCATAATGACACTTTTCATAGGTAATTGAGTCAAATTTACCACTAGATCTTTAATCACTCTTAGGCATTGAACAGATATGGAATCAAATGCATATAAATCATGATATGGTTTTGTGATACTCAAACCTAAAGCTTCCATGACTACTGTAGGCATCAAATTGTGAGAAGCTCCAGAATCCAATAAATAGTTATGAACCATTTGATCATGGACAGTCAGAGTTATATGAAAAGGTGGAGAGGAATTTGAATCGTTTTCAGTCTTATCAGCTAGGGCAGAGCCAATAATGATTGTAGGATGTTCTTCTTGCAAATTCACAATGTCTGAAGGTATCTGACTGGTGGGTGAACCTATATTTTTAAGAACACGATTTCTATAGCAAGGATTCTTCATCAATTCAGTAAAAGGTACTTGAATCTTGATTTTATATAACTCATTCTCAAAATTGAAAGTTTGCACATTCTTGTTCACTTCTTCAATTTCTGCAGCCTTGTCTTGGTCACCATGGTTGGGTTTTTTTTTCCTGTGTTTGATTAGATGACTGTTTAGGAGGAGTTGTCTTCTTTTTTGGAAATTGAAAAACCTGTTTTGGACAAGACCTCAAATTGATAGACCTTTTAGGTTTAGATTGACATATCTCAGCTGAAACATTAGGACCCAAATCACTTTCTATTTGATAAACATTTGCATCAAAAAATTTAGAATTTAGATAATCATTTTCAGTTAAGAAACCCTCATATGATAACTCCCCAAATTAATTCATATCCTGATTTAAGTTATCGAAAATGAACTTCGCAGCTGTAGCAGCATTACAATTCTTGACCGGTTGAGCTTCAGCCCAACGAGTAAGGTAGTCAGTTGCTTTAATAATGTATCTTGCTCTAGATTTCTTCGCAGGGGGATTGATAGGTCTAACAAAATCAATAGCCCAATTGTCAAAGGCTTGTAAAGTTACCTATGGAACTAGAGGCATCTCGTCCCTCCTAGATGGTTTGCCTGTCCTATGACAGATGTCGTAGCTATGGCAATACTCTCGTGCATCCTTATGAATTGTGGGCCACCACAATCCAGCTGTCATAATATTCTGTGCTGTGGCTTTTCCTGCGTAATGACCTCCTGCTGCTCCAGAATGTGCCTCAGCCAAAATTAATGGTTTTTCATGCTCCAAGACACATCTGCGTAGTATTTCATCTGGTCCCATCTTATATAGTTTTCCTACTATTAAGGTAAAATCGACTGCTCTAACCACCAGCTGCTTCTTCTGTTGTGTTGTCATTTCGGTGGGTACAAAACCTGTAGATAAGTACTGAACAATATCCTTAAAATAGTCATCAACCATCTGGATGGCAAACAACTGGGAATCAGGAAGACCTTCATCCAAACTAATGGGCTCTTCTCCTGACTCGAGCCTTGACAAGTGGTCAGGACCTAGGTTAAGTCTTCCAGGTTTGACTATGATCTCAAAGTCATATTCCTAAAACAGAATCAACCATCTGCATATCCTTCCACCTAGCACAGGCTTGTTAACCAAATACTTCAAAGCAGAATGGTCAGTGAACATCTTAAAATGAGATCCCAACAGATAGTGTCAAAACTTCTGCAATGCATAAACCATAGCTAGACCTTCTCGTTCTGTCGTAGTATAATTCTTTTCTACTGTGGACAATTTTCTACTTGCAAAAGCAATAGGGTGATCAATATTACCTTCACCTGACTGAGCCAATACTATACCCAGAGCAATGGAGGATGCATCAACATGCACATGAAACTCCTTATTCCAATCAGAGAATACTAAGATAGGGGCAGTTACCATCTTTTCCTTCAAAATATCCAAGCTTTCTTGACACTCAGGTGTCCATTCAAACTTAATATCTTTCTTCAACTGCTTTTCGATAGGGGCTGTGATCTGAGCATATCCTTTAATGAATTTCCTGTAATATCCAGTATGACCAAGTGTAGTGCGAAGTTGCTTAATAGACTTCAGAGGTGGCAAGTTCACAATAATGGCTATATTCGCAAGATCCATCATCAGTCCTTACTTACATACAATATGACCTAGCAAAATTCCAAAAGGTGCACAAAAGATACACTTTTTCAAGTTCAACAAAATATGATGCTGTCTACACTTGTCCAGCATAAGTATTAAAATAGCTATATGGTCTTTTAGTAACCCAAAGATAGTCCAATCATCAAAATAAACTTCTAAGAATTTATGTATAAATTCCTTAAATGCAAAGATGACTACTCTAGAAAACATAGCAGGTGGATTCTTCAATCCAAAGGGCATAACTGTATACTGAAAGGATCCCATTTCTGTAGCGAAGGTTGTCTTATGTCGATCTTCTGGAGCAATTCTAATCTAGTGGTAACCTGAAAATCCATCAGTAAAAGAGTACACTTCTTGACCTCCGACATTGTCTAAAACTTCATCTATAAAGGCAGTAGGGAAAGGATCATGTAAACATGCATCATTTAGCTTCCTCAGATCAACACAGATTCTGATTTCTCCCTTAGTCTTTTTTTCTTGCACCACCATAGGACTGACCCATTCGGATTCTTCAACCGGCTCAATGATTCCTGCAGCAAGCATCTTATCGAGCTCCATTCTAACTTTTTCTTTATACTTAGGGTTCAGCCTATAAGGGCGCTGTTTCACAGGCTTCACATCAGGTTTCAAAGGGATCTTTATTACTCCTATATCACCAAGGATACCTTTCATCTATGAAAACTTCATCGAAAATAGGTCTTGATACTCATGGAGAAGTTGGGTCACTTTGCTCACCATTTCTTTATCCCAATAATCTCCAATGATAGCATACTTAGGATTTTCTTCTGATCCAATGTTTACTGTCCACGTCTTCAAGGGCTGAGTCACTTCAGGTGCTTCAACTGCTGGTCCATGTACTTCATAGTGTCCTTCTGACTCAGGAATGTTAATGTTGCATGGATCATCATCCTCGTCAATTGCGAGGTTATAACATTCTACTGCATTAGCTTCTTGTTCCTTCCAATCAGGTTGGTATTCTACTATTTCTTGATCATCAAACACTTTAGTATGGATCAACCTAACAGCTGCGTCCAAAGCATGACAAACCTCATTAATAGAAAATGTCATCACAAAACTATCAACAAGACTATCCCAACTTACAGTACCATGGCGAAGCTTGACCTCCGCATACCAATTCTTTGCTATAGGTTCCAGGGTGTGCACAAACCTATGTACCCATTCTTCACGATGTACATGCTTCCATGCTTCATAGCATTGATCCAAATGTCCCTGAGGACTAGTCTTACCATTAAACCTGCTTCGCACCTCCTGAGGTTGATCCCTGAATCTTAGGAAAAGGGACTTCTGGCACGCTTCCCAACTATGAATGTACTTTTTATGACCATTCCACCATCTGGCTGCTGTGGATCTGAATGCTGAATCTAGAATCTCCATTTTCTATGAATCTGGTACCTGCTCTGAGAATTGTATAATAAAATCTGTTGGGTCTGTCAATCCATCAAAGGTAGGCAAGTCTATTGTCTGTGAACCAAGCCATCTGAGAGACTTGGTAATTCTTGCACATCGATGTCCATGTAGTTCATAAAGTATATTCTGCCAATTCTCTAGATCGTCATCTGAATCTGTCATGTAGGAGCTGTCACACTGTCAATCCATGATACCTTCCGCAGTAGGATCAACATAATCTTCTTCCTTAGCTGTGATGTTGTAGATATGGTCCAAAACATCTCGATCTTCATCTTTGAGTGGTTCTATGTACCTTTCTCCTTGAGAAGGGTCCAGTGGTACTATGACTCTCAAACCTTTCCCTTCGAAAGTCATCTGTCTCTTATTAAGGTTAATGACTGCAGCATTGTCTATTGCCCACTCAATTCCTAGCAAAGCTGGGTAGGGGTTTCTATCATCAATTATCTCAATGACTTCAAAGCTTGCTAAATTACTGACCCCATCAATGTCTACTGGGACACTAGGGAATCTTCCTAGGGGCACAATCTTCTGCTAATTGGCTAATCTCAACTGTACAGGAGACCATTCAAGGGTAGGTTTTCCCATTTGTTCCCATGTTTGTTTAGTTAAGACATTTACTTCAGATCCTAGGTCCAGAATGACATCAGTCATGTCATATTCTCCTATCTGAGCATGCAATCTCATTTCTCTTCCAGTTCTTCTGACTCTATTAACAGTTTTTTCCTTACCAGAGCTTTGTTGAGTTTCGCAAGAAGCAATAACTTTCTGTAACTCATTTAAAGCATTCTGATTTCTTAAGATCTTCATGCAACTCTGTAAAAATGAAGACAGTGTACTTACTTTATCCGTCGAAGCTTCTTGAGACTGTGACTGCTATTGAGGCTGCTGCGCAGGTGCTACTGGTGTGCTTGGATCAGCAAAGTCTTTTTTGGCTTCCAGAAATGTCTCTTTTTCTCTTCCCACATCAAATGTTGGAATTTTCTCTGGGGCCTTACAAACCCAAGCCTCATCAGGTTGTTTCTCCTTATTCTGTATTTGCGTCATGGTGCCACTCCTTGTAACAACATTAATGGATAGAACATGTCTTTTCTCTATAGTAATCATCTGAATATTCTGAGTAGGAGCGCTATTTCTTTCTTGTATTTTGGCTATTAGCTGCGGGCATTGCTCAATCACATGGTCGACTGCTCTGCAATATCGACATGTCGTAGTTGGGTTCCGACAGTCTCTAACTAGATGTCCTACCTGATTACAGTTATAGCACACCACCTGGCCTCGACCTCTTCCAGGCATACCACCACGACCACGACCTCCAAAAGTACCTCGACCTGAGGTACTACCATGGTACCCATATCCATCATTGCCTTGTCCATCGTTTTGTACCCGGTAAGCATCATAGGTTCGTTCTCTCATGAGGTCAAAACTGCGACATTCATCTTTGTTGTGTCCAACTGACTTACAGAACTTGCAATAGGGGTTCTTAAGTACTTGCACATATCTCTGCAGCAGATAGCAGTATTCAGGTCGATGCTGGCCAGTTGTCCTACAGATCTCACAATATAGAACATTAGGATTGAATGGGTTCGGCGCACCAAAATTCAGGTAATTTATTACCGCAGGACACTATTCCTTGTCATGTCCTTCTGTCTGACATCGTGTACACCAAACCTCTTCTCGAACAACTTTTCCTTTCTTCATGTCACGTAGCTCCAAGGCCATTTCTGCTAACTGCGCTTGTATTTGAGCTATACCAGAATTATCTTCGACAGGAGCTATTTCAAGCTTCATAGAAATTTCCAAAGCCTCTTGCTGATCAGCAACCTTCTGTTGCATGAGTGGAGTCCTGATATGTGGTAACAAAGATGCAATGAACCATTCCTTATGCTGCGCTGGTCCAATAGTGAAACTGACTTGATCTAGCAGAACTTTGAACCTCTGATCAAAGTCCCACACTGATTCTCCTCGCCTTTGCTGAATTTCCTTTAGTTCAGTGATACACTGCGACTCTGATTTAGGCTTCTTAAATTCCTTTATCATTGCTGCTTTTATATTAGCCAAGACATGGTTCTGAGTACTGAAAAACTTCATGAACCAGGTCAAAGCGCGGTCTCTAAAAGAAGTAACCAGCTGCGCTCTTCTTGTATCTTGATCCGTAATGTTCTTAGCAGTCCACATGGATTCACATAAGAACCAAAACTGTTCTGGATCCTCTAATCCAGATCCTTTAAATACTAGGAGCTTAATGTCATCATTCATATGGGCCATCGCGGATCTAGGGGGGGAGGGAGGGGGACTGGTAGTAGGCAGGGTGGAACTTACAGAGGTAGACTTACTTGCGACAGGAATACTCGGGCTAGGGTTACTTTCAGAATGTGACGGGTTCTCAAGGATAACAGGGCTTCGCTGCGGGGTTACCGGAGGGTTTCCAACAGAAGGGGTTTCATCGGGTGTCGGGTCTGCTGAACTTACAAGGGTATACTCGGTATTCTGACCTAGGGTATAGGATCCAAAATTCCTCTTGTATATTTTACCACTTCGCAGCAAACCACTTTGCTCATCGAAGTCACTTTCACTTCCAAACATAAGTTAGTACTACTAAATCTAACAGTCTGATTCAATGAGCAATATACCTTTTTCAGCCAATAGCATTTTAATTTTCAAATTAAATGAATTCAAGTACTTACCCCTTGGTCCTTTGAAAAACTATCGTTCGGCTTCGCTGAAGGAAGTACTTGTGTCGATGGCGAACTCCATCACAAATGCTCCAAGGGTTCATGTTGTCCAGAAATCAACAGCTCGGGATATCTCGTTGTTCACTCTTTTCAATATATTAATTCTTTCAGGGGTCCAATCAGAAAACTGACCTTCTTTGAAGTTCGTCTTTCTCTTTGTCAACCTAGATAACCACTGGTGCAACTCTATGTGGATACTACCAAATAAAATTTCATAAACATCAGAAAAAACGTACCTTTGTAAGACACAGTGTTGGCCCTTTTAGCAACAACCTGCAAACAGGTTGCAGTCTCACCCGAAACAGCTATGGGGTGCTGCAGAATTAGGTTTCTGCAAGCAGAAGAGGGATATTACTGTACCTTTATCCTTTACAAATAATAATCATACAATACAGATCTTCGACAGTCACTTATATAGCTTCACAGTTAGATAAAAAAATAGTGTCTTGCTTAACCCTTAACTGGGAATTCACAGCGAAGTTAGTATTTAGCAGTGATCTTTCTTATCAGTTATCTACTTATCAATGCATAAAAGAACATAACAGAAACAAAACAAAAGAGACACAACACAAGATATAACGTGGTTCACCCCCAATTTAGGGGTTATGTCCACAGAACTGTGTTTTATTCAACTCTTTACAAAAACCACAGTTTTGATCTGCGCACCCAGCTGCAGATCCCTTCAATTCCTCAAGTTGCGCACTAAGCTGCAGATCTCTGCACACATAGCTGCAGATCTTCTTAATCACCCAAAAACCCTCTGCACACACAGCTGCAGAGGTCGTCCATGCACACAGCTGGGACTTAACCTTTCTTACAAAACTAGCCTTAGCTTTGCATCAAATCATCTTACATCAAAAGCCTAACCTGACTCTTTTACAAAAGTGCTTATTTATACAAGTGCACTTATTACAAAACCATGGGCTTAAACCATGGGCACCCTGAACCCTAAACCCTGGAATTAAACCATGGGTTTATTACAAAAAGAGGGCTTTGACTCAACCCCAATACCCCTAATACTATTTTGAGTTGCAACTCCGCTTACAAACTTCCACAAAAACTGCGGATTTACCAAAATTAAGGACCGTTAAGGTGCGCGCCCCAACAGGAGCTACTAGGGTTTGATGAGGGAAAATGTTTCTTTACTTTACTTGAACCTGGTTGAAAAGGACTTTTACTGGTTTTGAATTGAAACAAGGGAATCTTACCAGGAGACTCAGTTTTTTCTTTTTATAAGACTGTGGATTAGTAAAAACTTGAAAACTACTAACTGGTATAGAAGGGATTGACCAAGATAGACTTTGTTTTTCTTCTTCTAAATATGTAAAAGGTAATACTAAGTCAAACTGATCAGGGCTACACAGAGAAGGAGAAGACTGATATTTTTTGTATTTTTCTTACTTCTTTCAAAATTTGTTCTGGATCTGAGATACCCGAATGTAGAAGTGACGTAGGATTCCCTCTAGTTCCAAACTTTCTAGTAGCCACTGTGAACTACTGCTTGGTGAAAAAGTAGTCTGAAAGATGTTCTGATTTTTTTCACCTCTCAAAAGATGATATCCCAGGGAAGATATACTTCAGTTTCATCCCCGATAATGGCACCAAATATGTTTGTGCTAGAAATTGTTCCTAGACTACCACATGAACAAGCTAGAACAATCTCAAAAATAAAAGTAAAATGGAATTGGGTTTTATTGATTTTGGTTTGATAATTCATCAACAAGAAGGTAAATACTCAACAAGCTAAAAATAGTACTAAATCATGAAAAATAAAATACTGAGATCCTTACACAGGAAATATAAACCATGAACAGTATAAACATAGTACTGATTTCATCCACAATATGCAAGCATTTCATTAATAAAAACATTAAAAAGGAAATGAAGTTATACATTGAGTGATCAAACAAGCCAGAAATAAAACCAACATAAAAGATAATAATGGCTTATAATTATGTATATATCATAATCAGCCTTCTAAGTTACATGAGAGTTTTGAGTCTTATCTTGACATACAACAACTCTGAAGCCTCCTCTTGCACAAAATTTCAACCCTTGCACTATACGCTTGTCCCCTTTTTATAATTACAAAGATCTAATATGAAGTAGTTCCATATTCACATCTTTTGGTCAAATTCAAAACTACTCAACAGTTACATTAACAAACTTTCAAAAGATTAAAAACTAATTGACTAAAAATAGCAAAATCGGATTCCTTGGAAATTTGGCGAATTTCTGAAAAATGGGTCTCAAAGAAGCCTCCATATCTCTCGATACGAGACACCTGTGTGAAAAATGAGAGAGTTTTTTCTAAATGAATCTGTGATGAACAAAAAACTCTCTTGGTTTTTAAAAAATTCCCTTCAATTGATCGGAATATGTGCCACAAATTTGTGACTAAAACAGGAAATTATTAAATATTTCAAAGCCTAAAAAAATAGGCCACAAAGATGAATTCGAATCTCTCAAACGATGACAGTTGTTTCAAAACTGAGACAGGTTTTTATGATTGAATCCATGATGAACAAAATTATCTTTGGTATTTCTGAAATTCATCTCCATTGCCTCGTAATCCATGCTCAATTACAATGACTAAAACAGGAAAACAGAGCATAACTATGCATCTCCTTTTCTTCTTAAATCCTTTTTAGCCACTCTTACCCATATTTTACTGTAATTTGGCTTATATACTGTTGGGCCCAGAAATGGCCCCTTTTGACCACCCTTAATTACCTCTTTTTGTTCTATCCTACCCCATTGAGCATGCCAAATAAATGGTTTTACCCCCACTCTACTCTTCAAACCACCAAGGTATGATTGGTCATTGTTTTATTTTATTAATACTTATGATTGTGATAATTAAGGCTTCATATCTCTCAATGCGCTAACATATGATGGTTTATAAAGGTATTTTGAGATATATGGACTGCAGGAAGATCGGGTTGAACATGCTATGAAAAGGATGGGCATTCATCGCTCAAGCTGATCACCATCCATCCTACCATTACCCAAGGAATTCGGTTCCAGTGTGTTATCCCAGGAAAAGCTATACAAATATAGTTGTAACAGAATGCATCAGACTTGGAGGTCAACAGTGCACTGCTACTCGAGTATAGCTATGATCTGAAGATATCGTCACTCCCAGGGTGATTAACAGTTTCCCTATATTTCCTATTTTTCATCATGCCATGTTTGTAACACCTGTTGTCATTTAGGGCTCCTAAAGATCAGAGATCTTCATGGCTGCCCCATAATAGGGATAGGATGTTATGATTTACATTGTATAAATATGGAGAACTGTTTCGAACCAGGGGTTGTTGAACATATAATCAATCCATTGTATTAGTTGTGAGGAGGAATTATGTAATCGATCTGTCTTTTAATACAAGGAGTTACTTCAGATCTAAAGGTTTTTACGTGTGTTCATCCAGCATCTCTATGTGAAGGCTGGGCCCGCCTTCCACAGGGATCACTGAGTTAAATTAGACATTTCAATTATTTTGTTGTGTGATGTTATGTTAATTTTATTTCTTCATAGGAAGCTGTAACATGTTGTGGATTTGCAGTTTGTTGTGATTGCATCTCTTGGATACCTGTAGTGGCATGGTGTGACAGTCGATTGAGTAGGTAATTATTCCTCATGCAAATTGTGTGGTAACTATAATAGCTCTGTTCATCCTTAGATATTTTAGTTGTTGTTTCCATGAATCTTTGCAGCTTGTCTCTTATTTTTATGATTGCAGAAATTCATTCATGTACTTCAAATTCATAGAACAGCTGAACTCAATTTATGTATTTTGAATCTCGAGACTAATGTTCAATTTATGTCTTTGGATTTCTAGAATAATCAGATTAAGATAGTTGGGTTAATCATTAAGTGGTTTGAAACAAAATTTCCCTTTTTCTGCAATTGTAATCTAGATGTGACTTTCATCTTTCCATTCTTAGATCGAGAACAGCAGAAGGTAATTGTGATTGCATTCCTTAGAAGGTAACTAGATTAAGTAGATTCTTGGGATGTGCATAGCCGAATAGACGATAGGATTGTTCAATTACAGTAATTTAGTGTTCAAGCATATATTGTGCATGTTATCCTTGAAATACAATACTTCCCCGGGTTGGCAATAAATATTGTACACTCTGTATATTGGTTGTAATTCACTTGCATATTGGGTGCCCAACATTTTGGCGCCGTTGCCGGGGAGGATAAAAATTAAACACCATCATTAGTTGCATCCTGTAATTGTTTCTATTCAGTCTCTTTTATTTTTCGTTGTAATGATTTGGGTTGCATGAATACAATAAGGGTAAAGCATGATCATCTTTTGACTCCCAAAACCCTACAAAATACTAACAGTGCAGGTGGTCGAGGTCGTGGTCGAGATCCACAATTGGGCAGAAGGACATTCATTTATGATCTTGTTGACAAAACTGATTCATCTACCAGGGATTTCCATCAAGAAATTCCTATCAGAAGAATCCTTGCCGATCCTGGGGCACTAGCGTCAGGGTCCACAGTGGAGAAACCACGAGCAGCCACGACATCCTCAAATATCCCTGCAGAAGAGGACAAAGTTGGTACAAACAGACCTGCTGGTAGAAGCTCGATCTACCACATTTATGGGAAGGTTGTAACTGAAGAAGAGTGGACAAAGTTCCACCAGAAGATTGTTGATCAGTGGAAGAACGAAGAAAAGAATGAAGAGAGGAACGAAGAGAAGAACGAAGAAAAGAACGAAGAGAGGAACAAAGAAAAGAACAAGGAGAGGAACAAAGAAAAGAAAACAGAAGAATGAATGAGTAATAGACACGAATCTGACGAGGAAGAGGTAATGGGGGAAAACCATCACCATGAAGATCATTCCCTACCTAAAGGAATGGTGGCTACACTTCAATTCCCAATTCAGCAGCCAGAAGGAACATCCCCTATGAAAAATATATCACCATTGGTGTTTCCTCGCTTCCATGGAAAAGCGACAGAGGATCCAGATGAATTTCTTTTTGAGTTTGATATCCTCTATCGCAGCTACAACTACGTCACTGATGTACAGAAGCTGAAGCTCTTCCCTGCCACTCTGAAGGACAATGCATTACGCTGGTTCATGAGCCTAGGAGGTGGAACTGTCACTAATTGGGACAGGATGAAACAGGTGTTCCTGGAGAAATATCAGGAATATTGCAACACCAAGGACAAAAGAGAAGAATTGTTCAAAATGGTGTAGAAGGAAGACAAAATTCTGGAAGATTTTGTAGAGAGGCTCTTATACAATGTGCAAAGAGCTGGACAGACGAACATGGGGTTAGATGTGCTCAAGATAATCCTACTTCATGGGATTATGATGATTTCCTAGATATGTTAAACCTGTAAGGAAAGGGGGATATCTCCAAGGAGTCTTTCAAAAATATTGTGGAATTATGCAAAAGGTACTCCAGGGGATCTTCCAAGAATAACAGGCAGGACAAACGGGATAAGCTAGAACGCGATGTCTTTGACAGAACTCAGAAGTCATCTAATGGATGAGCCACCTGTGTAGAGATAGGAAACCTCCTTGAAAATTTCAAAATAGAAATGATGAGCTCTATCTCCTCGAAAATCGACATCCTGAGGGCAAACCAAAAATAGGAAGTAGAGGACCTCACACTAGGTGTGTTCTGCCCTCGGTGTAGAAAGAACCACCCTCTGAAGGAGTGCCTGCTTGACAAGGTAGAAGTGTGTCAGCTGTGCAAGTTGAACCACGACACAAAAGAATGCCCCTCACTTCCCCAAGTGAAGGCTGTTCTGCAGGCATCAACTCCAGAGGTGGAACCGACCTACTTCATTGCACAAAAGAAACCTTGGCAGCCTCGAAACCAAGGTATGACCCCGGACTCGTTTCCATTTTTGAATAATATGAGTAATTGGGAAAATATGCAAAATGTGAATACACAATTCCCTTCATCTTATTCTCAGTGGAACCCTTCTCAACCTTCAATGCAAAATTATAACTCATGGAATCCCTGGACACAGCCACCACACCAACGAACTTCTTGGTCTCCTGGATGGAGGAATTTCCATCCAAGGAACCAATTTCCTCAACAACCTCCACATCAATAGCAACCATACCCTCCTCAATATCCTCAATATCCTCAATACCCTCATCAGCAGTCACAGCTGTAGTTGCAGAACAATTCTGCCCCTAATATACCGTTACGACCTCAGCTGCCTGCTCAACCTAATCCTAAGCCAAACAATAAAACAGTCCATCAATTTGAGACTGTCAACATGCCTGCCTACTCCCTTTCTCCTGTGCCTTGCAACGATATTTGCTTACGGGGGAAAATAGTAGAGCCTGTAATCATAGAATATGTTCCACCCTCTCTACATAAAGAAGGTATGAATCCATAGCATCTATTCGATACGACCCCCATCATTGAAGATGTTGAACATCCCACTAATGGGATGGATGAAACATAGAATGATAAATCTAGCAATACACAGCCTACCCAGCTGATTAGGAAACCACTGTATCCTGAGAGATTAATGCTACCAAGGGCAGGGGGACAACCCCAGTTTAACCTCTTAGGAGAGTTAAAGAATCTTTATGTTAAAATCCCCCTCCTTCAAGCTCTTCAAGGCATACCTATCTATGCTAGAACTGTTCGGGACCTGTGCACAAAGAAACCAGGGAGGAAGCCCATAGATCCTCCCACTATCCACATCATAGGGAAATTATCTGCATTAATAACAAGAAAAACCCTATTGGCCAAATATGACGATCCTGGGAACCCCACTGTCACTATGCATATTGGGCATGCATAGATACCCAACGTACTGGTAGATTCAGGAGTAGCAATTAATTTCATGACAATCGAAACTGTAAGAAAACTTGGGCTAACTAATGTTAGGCCAACCCCCACTGTTTTAGAACTGGCAGATAGATCCACCATTAAACCTGAAGGAGTTTTGGATGATCTCATCATCTCAGTTGACTGTTGGGAGTATCCTACTGAATTCTTGGTTTTACAACCTAAATTGCAGCTGGGAGGACACCCATTGATCTTGGGAAGGCCTTGGTTAGCCATAGTCGATGCTTGCATCAGCTGTCAATCTGGATCTATGACCATATCAGATGGCGCCGAGACTAAGAACCTCACTCTCTATCCTCCAGCTTGGCCGAGTCTAGAAGCTGAAACTTCTTTATGGATGGAGCCAGAGGAAGAAGAGGGAGTTTAGCCATTATTAACTATAGGGAAAGCCTTAACTTTTAAAGATGAAACTGAAGACGATGCCATTAATAACTTCATCAGTGAACCCAACTCAGTTAATAAAGAAGTTTATCAAATATTGAACATCACTCTGGGTAAGGAAGAACAAGAAAATCTCACAGAAGAAGCACTAGTCGGTGACACACACATAATCCCAGTATTGAAAAACTCGAAAAGTATTCCCATTGAGGTAGAGTCTGGAAAAACCCTGAATATTAACCCTAGCCTCTTTTTAGATGAACAAAAGCACCTAATCAGTCTCTTGAAAGAACACAAGGGGGCATTTTCCTGGGAGTATACAGACATGAGGGGTATTCCCTCTAACATGTGCACTCATCATATTTATATTAAAAGAAACTCCTAGCCTGTGTGCTAGCCTCAACGACGAATGAACCCCAATCTTAGGGACATAGTGAAGGAATAAATTTAGAAACTCTTGGAAGCAGGATTCATATATCCTATTTCAGATAGCGAGTGGGTCTCCCTGCTCGTAATTGTACCCAATAAAAATGGTAAATGGAGAGTCTGTGTTGACTATAGGGAGTTGAACAAAGCCACACAAAAAGACCACTTTCCCTTGCCCTTTATCGATCAAGTACTCGACACCCTATCAGGGAAGAAGTTATTCTCCTTCCTGGATGGGTTTAGCGGGTACAATCAGATTCAAATTGCTCCTAAAGACCAAGATAAAACTACCTTCACCTGTCCCTAGGGAATGTTTGCTTAGAGAGTTCTCCTCTTTGGTTTATGTAATGCACCGTCAACATTTCAAAGAGCTGTAATCAGCATATTTTCAGAATTAGTTAATGACAGTATGGAAATTTTTATGGATGATTTTACTCCTTATGGCAAGGATTTTGAAGAAGCACTGGAAAATTTGAAAAAAGTTTTAACTCGCTGTGAACAAACCCAACTCTCTTTAAGCATTGAAAATTGCCATATGATGATGAGTGAAGGAGTAGTATTGGGGCACTTCATCTCTATTGATGGCATTTAGGTGGATCCCTCAAAAATCAAGGTAATAAAAAATATACCTACTCCTGCAACTCAAAAAGAGGTGCAAAGTTTCCTAGGACATGCTGGATACTACCGAAGATTTATAGAGAATTTTTCCAAACTTGCTTCTCCTTTGTTTTCACTGTTAATGAAGGATGTGTATTTTTTTTGGAATGAAGCATGCCAAACAACATTTGTTAAGCTTAAGGAGAATCTGTCCACAGCTCCTATCTTAAGAGGGCCCAATTGGACCCTACCCTTCCACATTTCTTCAGATGCTTCTGATATTGCTATTGGAGCAGTTTTAGGACAATAGGATGGTCAAGTACCATATGCAATTTATTATATTAGTAAAAACTTAGGCCCTGCTGAACTTAATTATACTGTCACCGAGAAGGAGTTCTTAGCTATTGTCTACTCCATTAACAAATTTTGACACTACATTACTGGATATCCTACATTTTTGCACACTAACCACTCTACCATTAAATATCTAATGAAAAAACACATTACTAATGCCAGAGTGACTAGATGGCTCTTATTATTACAGGAATTTGATATTACCATCATAGATAAACCTGGAAAAGAAAATGTTGTCACTGATTTTTTATCTCGTTTCACTAACAGTGATGATAATTTCCCTGTTGAGGACTCTTTTCCAGATGAACATTTATTCGTAATTTCAGCTCATTCCCCTTGGTATGCAGATGTCGCTAATTTCTTGGTTACAGGAAAGCTTTCGGCACATACGTCTAAAAGAGAAAAGAGAAAAATCATCCAGCAAAGTGTCGGTATTGTTGGGTAAATGGTCACCTCTTTTACACAGGTCCTGATCTTGAAATCAGAAGATGTGTAAGGGAAGATGAAATCTTTCATATACTGAAGGCCTGCCATGATGAACCTTGTGGGGGACATTTTGCAGACATAAGGACATGACACAAAGCACTGAGAATGGGCTACTATTGGCCAACTCTTTCCAGGGATGCAAAAATATATGTTAATTCTTGTGATAGCTACCAAAGGATGGGTCATCCCAACAAATTAGATCAAATGCCTCTGCAACCACAATCAGTAATTGAACCCTTTGATAGATGGGCTCTAGATTTCGTTGGCCCAATCAGCCCTCTTTCCAAACAGAAAGCCTACATCTTGGTCTGTACCGATTATATGATCAAATGGGTAGAAGCTGTAGCTCTGGCGAAAGCTAATGACCAGGCTGTAATCGACTTTCCATACAGTGAAATATTTACCCATTTTGGGGTACCTAAGGAAGTAGTTACTGATGGGGGACCGCAGTTCATGTCGCATCAATTTGAAGCTCTGCTATGGAAGTATCATGTTCAGCATAGGGTAGCTTCACCTTACCATCCCCAAGCCAATGGCCAGGTGGAAAGCACTAATAAAGCTATTGAAGCTAACCTTACCAAGACAGTCAAGATCCATCGTAGAGATTGGGCTGACAGGCTTCCGGAAGCACTATGGGCATATTGCACCACTTGGCGTAACACCACAGGTTTCTCTCCTTATGACTTAGTGTATGGAAAAAGTTTCATCTTCCCAATTGAATTTGAATTCAAGACCCTGAAGATGGCCACAGAAGTAAACCTAGATGTAACTAAAGCCCAGAAAAGAAGATTGAACCAACTGAATGAACTGGATGAGAATCAGTTAGTTGCAGTGGACCAAACAGTGTTAATTCAACAACAGAGATCCAATTGGCATGACCGATTCATCAAAAAGAAGGTCTTCTATGAGGGAGAATGGGCACTATTATACAATTCCAGATTTAAAAGAGATTTCAAGGGAAAATTACGCACAAGATGGCTGGGCCCATACCTAGTAGACAGGGTATTTGATAACAGCACAGTCTGCCTGGTAACTATCGATGAAAATTGTGCACCATTATTTGCCAATGGTCACAGGCTGTGACTGTACCGTAAACCAATTTCAAAGGATGCATTTATCTCACAAATTGCCGCTGATCCAGTTTACTAGCTAGCACAAGGGCAAGAATTTCTCTCTGCCTCTGTCAATCCTTAATTGATCACTATAAATTGCGTATGAATCATTGTACATAAATAATTGTTATTTTTTTGTTATGTTAAATTTTCTTTTGCACTTGATCTACTTTTTTTTTTTCCAAAATTTGTAGGGAAGCACCCAAGGATGGTGGTCAGATCGGGTCTCTCAACCAAAAGTCAATTTTCTGTTCCTTCCCGCACCAATTATTTTTTCCCTTAAATAAATTTGTCGCAGCCGTGACACCCATTTTTCGGCAGCTGTGACACCTTTTTCTAGCAGCTGCAGCACTCTTGTTCTGGCAGCTATAACACCCTTTTTCCGGCAGCTGCAACACCCTTTTTTCAGCAGCTATAACACCCATTTTCCGGCACTTGTAACACCCATTTTCCAGTAGCTGCAACACCTTTTTCCAGTAGCTGCGACACCTTTTTCCAGTAGCTGCGACACCTTTTTCTAGAAGCTACCACACCATGAAATTCTGCCTTCTTCCGTTTCCACACGTTGTGACCCCGTTTTATTTTTTACCATAAAAACCCGTTTCACGCAGCTGCAGCACAGTCACTTTCCGCCCGCTTAACATTTTCTTCCATCTTTTTCGGCAGCTGCAACTCTACTATATTTAGCTAATTTTTCTATCATTGAAGGCCGCGCCTCTACTTTGATTTCTTTATGACCTACAGCTGTGACTCTTGTGTTATTAACAGATATTTTTGCACTATAGCAACTCCTCTAGATATGGCTCTAATTCCTGATGCCGACAATTTGACCCATAATGTAATATTTATCATATTTCTGACCATTTTTCACACGATGGTTTTTTCTTCACCGGTGGAAAGAGTTATTACAGTACCTTTGTAATAATGATTACATTTAATGACTGCACAACGCACAAGTTCAGCTTCCGCAATGTATGCAACCACACGTTCTATTATTTTCCAAAGGACATCCAGCATGCATTTCCGAAGGTATGGCTTTGATTAACCACTTGATTAAGTATCAATATGATTTGAAAATATTAGTCATACCTCCCTTTTTATGCCCATTATTGCATCGATTAACTCTCTGCCTGTGTGACGTAAAGACTAATTATGCTACCTAATAACCACCACCTTTCCCAATTTGGAATAAAATTTCAAATAATCCAGTGCGCTGAAACTTTCCCAATTTTCCTAACTCTCCTCTCAGCTGTCCATACATACTCTGTGCTGTAACCTCCATTGTCGAAGTCTGTAATTTGTTGAACTGCAAAATAATTCTGAAGTCAGAAATATGGGGATTCCGGCTTGTTATGAACCTTCAAACACACGAGAACTCAGAAGAAATGCTGCAGTATTCACTATCTTTCAAGCTGTTGGTTGGACGGAATTTTTTGAACGTATGAATGGATTTCACCATGAAGCAGCCTTATATTTTTCTCTAAACCTCATAGAAACTCACTCAGAGGTTTGGGGATTGCGCATTGAAATTTCTGAAGCCATCATGGCTGAGGTCGCTAGTATTCCTCAGGTGGGAAGGGCTTGGTTTGGACGTTGAGTCCCCACTACTGCAGCAGTACAGGAATTTCTAATAGAGGGGGAGTAGGTTCAAACAACAAAAAGGGGGATAGTATTACAGTCATTTCCAGAACCATGGAATCACGTCAATGTTTTCCTTAAGAAATATATCACCTGTGAAGGTAGGTACCAAACAGTCTATAATTCTAAATTCCCTTTACTATCTCATCTCTGTCACAGGATTCTGTTAAATATTCCATATTATTTGCTCAATGATTTACATCATATGGCGGGGTTTGTTCGAGTTTCCAAACATCCACTCTCCTCACTGACCCACCATGGCCTCATTAAGTTAATAATCTTAAGGACCCTTTCTCAACACAATATAACCTGGGAGCAATTTACAGCTCAAGTTCAGGAACCCGCTCCTTTTCCTGGTATTCCAATAGAAGAAGAGCAGGTTCATCCACAGTTGGGGGGAAATGAAGCACAACAGGAGGCTCGGAGCCCCTGGAATATAGTTGGGGGGGAGATGAGACTAGTTCAAAGGATCAACCAGGGGTACAAGCAGAACAATTGAGAGAAGATGTACATAAAAACCTTGTGGAAGAACTAAATAATAGGGTAGCTCTGACAGCAGAGGGTGAAACTGGAGCAGCATTAGATGTTGTGACAATTGAACCCAAAGATGACAGAGCCATGGCAATCGAAGAAAATACTGAGTTGGTGACCATTGAATCCTCACCAGAGTGGGGAGGAACTTTGATTGAGGAAGAACATCCTGAGGAACAAGAAAATGCTAGAACTAGGAACATTCCTTCTACCTCAGTTGTGAATCCAGAAACTCCAGCACCACAAAGAAAAAGGAAGAGATCAAAGGATGAAAATAAGGCATATCCACCAATAAGAAGGAAAAGAACGAGGTCGGTCATAGCAACAGAAGAAGCAAGGGAAATATGGGCAATATTAGAAGCACAAATTGAGTTCCCTATTCTTGAACCCAAACCAATTGATTCCCCATAGGGTCCGGTTGAAGAAGAACCCAAAATTGAAGGAATTCTGTTCAAAAATAGGCTATTAAAAGAGGAATTCCAAACACTCAGAAAGGAATTGAAAAATTGGAAAGAATCGTGCAGAAAATAGGGTGAAAGGAAGCTGCACACATTGGTGGAGGCTGCAGATCAATTGGAGGGATCAAATCCTACCGAGCCTGGCAAAGGAAAAAAGAGTGGTCTGTCCCACCTGTGGAGAAATATTTAAAGAATCAGGCCACAAGATTGTAATTCATGCATTTACAACACAACAGTATGCACCTACAATGGAGAAAGGACAGGGACAACCTAAATTGAGAGAAGATGGGACTCCCAAAGAAAAACTTCAGGAGGAGGAAGTTTCAGAAAGAAGATGCTATCACACAAGAACCAGTATCTTTAAATATTCTTGTTGAAATTGCCACTAACTTTGGGACAAAGGAACCAAGGGATGAATTTATTCCTGATTTTATGGATGAAGATTGCACCGTGATCCCGGAATCCTCCCATGACATAGAAGTGGAACCACAATAGAAAGGAAATGATGGGGTTGAACAAGGTGTTGTCACATAAGAACTAGCATCCTTGAATGTTCTTGTCCAAGTGGCTGTCCAAATGGGAGGAGAACCAGGAATTGAGGGTAGTCTGGAGTTTAATAAATAATTTTGTACTACGACTCTAGAATTGTCCCATGACACATAAATTATAGAAGAGGAGCCACAATAGCAGGGAGATAAAGAAGTGAGTCAAGATGTTGTCACAAAAGAACCAACATCCTTGAAGGTTGCAGTAGGGGCTCTTGAAAAGCAACAAGAAAATAACCCTGAAGTGGATGTCATTCCTGATATGGATTGGAGTGAAGATGAAAAATTTCAAACACAACCCTCAGCTGATACTGAAATCCTTGAGGAGCAGCTACATACTGAAGAAGACATCCAATATCAGCAGCAGGAGGAAAAAGAAGAACAGGGCTCTGTCACACAAGAACCAGTAGCCTCAAAACCTCTAGCTGACATAGCAGCTGATAATCAGGTAGAAAATGGAATTAAAATTCAGGAGGAAGTTTCTCCACAAGAACCAACATCCTCACAGTCAGCTGCCAAAATTTCCACGAGAGAACCCTAGTGAGAAGAAGATATTACACAAGAACAAATGTCTCCAAGAGTGGTGGACATTGTTGCTGAAGAGAGTCCAAAAAAGGTTTCTATCACACATAAACCAACACCCCCAGAAATAGCTTCAGATGTGCAGTATGTCCAATGTGGCACATCAGGTGACAAGGTGTGGATTGATCCCCTTCAAAAATTCATTGACCTAGATTCTGACAAGGAGGAGCATCATGAAGAAGAAACCCTAAACCCTATAGCAAAAATCTCAATTCTGAGAATGGAGGTAATAAAATGGAAGATCCAGGTGGAGGAATACCAAGAAGGGATAATTTCCCTTACTAAGCATAAAAATATTATCAGGAGACTGGAGGAGAAATGAACAGAAGAACATATGACCCAGAGACTTCGAGAAGAAGAGCTACAGAGCAATTTAAGGGAGCTGAAAAAGTTCCAGTCTATGCAGAAGGAAAAAGAGCAGATGTATGCTCTTTCTCAAGAACTCCTGGGCACTAGGGTACCTTCTTCTTCTTACCCTATCTTTCTGTTTGAACAATTTGTTTGGTTTAATTTGAGAGCTGTGAAAGAAGGGAGGTCATTTGAAATAACAACCTCAGCAAAAAATTTGGAAATGTTTTTAAGAAGAAAATTTGAAGATCAAAATTTGTTGTGTGAATTATATTTGCATGAGATGGCTTGCCCTCTGTACCACCATTCAAATCCTGTCCCTTTTTCAGGAGATGTTCAGTTGACAGCCTTTGCTTCTTTTGTGAGCAATCATGCTCAGTGGGAAAGATATTTTCAAACATTTTCTCACAATGAAGCTCACTCTAATATGTGGGTTCGAAGTGAGCCTCAAAATCCGAGTATTTTTCTTGCTCGACATAGGAGTTTGCTCTCATGCCCCATCCAAACTTGGCACATAATGGAACTAGAAGAGGAAGTTATTTCTACCTGTACCAACCATATTTCTATACACCAACAAGCAGCGTTGGAAGGAAGTAAGCACAGATGGCAGGTTGCCTCTCCTACACTCAGGAGCAGAGACCCCTATTATTTTAGAAATTTTGAACAGGAACTTTCTAGCGTTGAGGGTTATGTTGGATGTACCAGGGAATGTGGGGATAATTGGCTGGGCCTAAAATTTAAATTTCCCCTCATCTGGTGGCCAACAAAACAATACAGGATGGATTTCTCACTAACCAAGGCAGAGGAGCAGCAATACTGGAGATATTGGATTGCCCAAAGAGGGTTCATAGAAAAATAAGGGACATCTAAGTTCCCTTACAAATTCTCCTCTCTCCATGAACAAAGCACGGTGCAAGATTTGGATTCGGAATAATGGAGGTTGTTGCATGAGGACATGCAACATGATAGTTGGGGGGAGATGTTGGGCCTAGAAATGGCCCCTTTTGACCACCCTTAATTACCTCTTTTTGTTCCATCCTACCCCATTGAGCATGCCAAATAAATGGTTTTACCCCCACTATACTCTTCAAACCACCAAGGTATGATTGGTCATTGTTTTATTTTATTAATACTTATGATTGTGATAATTAAGGCTTCATATCTCTCAATGCGCTAACATATGGTGGTTTATAAAGGTATTTTGAGATATATGGACTGTAGGAAGATCGGGATGAACATGCTACGAAAAGGATGGGCATTCATCACTCAAGCTGATCACCATCCATCCTACCATTACCCAAGGAATGTGGTTCCAGTGTGTTATCCCAGGAAAATTTGTACAAAGATAGTTGTAACAGAATGCGTCAGACTTGGAGGTCAACAGTGTGCTGCTACTTAGGTATAGCTGTGATCTAAAGATATCGCCACTCCTGGGGCGATTAACAGTTTCCGTATATTTCCTATTTTTCATCCTGCCACATTTGTAACAGCTATTGTCATTTAGGGCACCTGAAGATCAAAGATATTCATGGCTGCCCCATAATAGGGATAGGATGTTATGATTTACATTGTATAAATATGGAGAACTCTTTCAAACCAGGGGTTGTTGAACATATAATCAATCCATTGTATTAGCTATGAGGAGAAATTATGTAATCGATCTATCTTTTAATACAAGGAGTTACTTCAGATCTAAAGGTTTTTACGTGTGTTCATCCAGCATCTCTATGTGAAGGCTGGGCCTGCATTCCACAGGGATCACTGAGTTAAATTAGGCATTTCAATTATTTTGTTGTGTGATGTTATGTTAATTTTATTTCTTCGTAGGAAGCTGTAACAAGTTGTGGATTTGTAGTGTGTTGTGATTGCATCTCTTGGATACCTGTAGTGGCATGGTGTGACAGTCGACTAAGTAGGTAATTATTCCTCATGCAAATTGTGTGGTAACTGTAACAGCTCTATTCATCCTTAGATCTTTTAGTTGTTTTTTCCATGAATCCTTGCAGCTTGTCTCTAATTTTTATGATTGCAGAACTTCATTCCTGTACTTCGAATTCATAGAACAGCTGAACTCAATTTATGTATTTTGAATCTCTAGACTAATGTTCAATTTATGTCTTTGGATTTCTAGAATAATCAGATTAAGATAGTTGGGTTAATCATTAAGTGGTTTGAAACAGAATTTCCCTTTTTCTGCAATTGTAATCTAGATGTGACTTTCATCTTTCCATTCTTAGATCAAGAACAACAGAAGGTAATTGTGATTGCATTCCTTAGAAGGTAACTAGATTAAGTAGATTCTTGGGATGAGCATAGCTGAACAGAGGATAGGATTGTTCAATTACAGTAATTTAGTGTTTAAGCATATATTGTGCAGGTTATCCTTGAAATACAAGACTTCCCTGGGTTGACATTAAATATTGTACACTATGTATGTTGGTTGCAATTCACTTGCATATTGGGTGCCCAACATGTACTTATTTAGGAACTTCAAAGATTCTCAACCTTCATCTCTGCAACTGTAAAACTCCTAACCAAAACTAAAAATCGTAACATTTGAAAACCATGATTTTTTGAAAGATAGTCTCATACATTTGTCATGATGATGAAGTTAGGTTATGTACATGTGTCATAATATCTTCAACAGGTGACTAAAAAACAAACTTCCATTATCTTCGACTGTCTTCGACTGCAACGGCCATAATAATCCACCACTATTTTCAATGATTTAGGATTCCTGTAGCGCCTTATTGCATTAACCTTGACTTTTGCGCTATAGGAATGCTCTTATATAAATTTTGACAAAAGGCTCCAAAATGAGGGCTAGATCTTAAGTATAAAGATTGGAATAATTTTAATATAAGCTTTTCAGACTTCAAGAGATATTTAACAGTTAATAAGCCAAAAAGAAAATTTGAAAAATAAATTAAAACAACTATAACCTATAAAAACCAAACAAAATGCATTAAACATTATTTAAAATTAAAACAAAACAAAAAATGTAAAGTAAATAAGAAATAAATCTTTTAAAACAACACACATAGACTAGGAACAATATTCAGTCATAACATATTCTTTATTGATTTCTTTAGACGAAAGCCACCTACATATGATGCGAGAAAGTAACAAGTATCAACAAGATCAAGGCATATATAAAATTGCAAGTAAATCACAATATGTCAATAAGTTCTGAAAAAAATGAACAAACATTTTGCATATAAATCATTACTTACCTCATGTATTTGCCAAGATCATATATAACTTGTTTTATGTTGTTGTCAAATCTATCTAGGAGAGATAGAGGTAGATCATACTATAGAAAAAATCGAATCGTTATTTATTTCCAAATAAGAGAAATAAATAGCTAAAATGATGTATACCATTATGGAAATATACCTAATTAATTACCTAAATGAATGTATGCCAGTCATGCTTTTAACCCCACCAAATTCACATTTTTTTGTTAAGATATTTTGTTTGTTCGACAAAACCCCGTTGAAAACCTAATTTTCTGTATGACCTCTTATACAACATTGTTTTATTGCTCGGTCAATAACCATGAAAGCCTAATATTTTGGTCTCCATCACCGATAGAATTAATCACGCTTTGCATTTCATGATTGGGTTCCTCAATGTCACTACAATTTTTTCCAGTTCTTTCTTTATCAGTCCTTCTATCTAAGATCACCATAATGTTTATGTCACATTCTTCCTTATATGCATTGTATCAAATAAATGAGTTATTTGTAAGTGCTCATAGTAGGGAAACCTACTAAATTGTATGGGGTAACTTTTCATTCCTCATGGAATCCCATTGCTGCCTTAAAGACATTAATGATACAGAAATGAAGTCACATTAACAATAATTAATGATATATCATATGGTAAACAAAATTACTAAAAGAAATCATACTATTATATATTATACAAAGATAATTTTCATACCTTGATGATTTCTATTATATTCCAACTTCCATATGTGAGGAGTCATTCTTCGAAGTTTTTTTTTTCCATTCTCTTCTTTAACATTGAATTTCGTTTTCTTAGTATTTCAATACCTATGATTCTTAGGGAGAAAGTTCCTATACTCATCAAACACCTCCTTTACTAAACTTCTTGATCGACGATATTTTATCCTAGGAACACAAACTAGACATGCAAATTTACCTTTTGTTTGAATAACTACAACATATATGTATTAATGTATCAAATGATTAATAACTTTGAAAATCCCTCATATTTTCACTAAATTACATAATATTAAAGTGAAATAGAAATTTAGTGCATACCACAAAAATATGTCAACCTGGGATTATAATGAATTGTCCATGCAAGTATTCCATGGAATTGAAATTGTTTTTTCTCTATTGGTCTAGAGATATCATACATAGTGATACCATCCCATAACTTCAGTAGTTCATCGATAAGAGGATCAATATATAAATTCATATGTTTCACTTGGTACTTACCTGATTGATTCAACATACAATTATATTTACTTATGCGTCCTTATATATAAATATATTCTCATGCAACAAAACAAAGAAATATTTAATTACTTTCAAAAAATATTCCAAACTAATTAAATACCTGGAACAATCATTGCCAAAATTGTATTCTCTCTCTTTATCGACATCTAAGGGATTATATTGTTTATAACAAAAACAATCCACACTGAGTAAGATAACAAAGCTCTCCAAATGGATTGCCATCGTCTGCTGCCAATGAAATTCTAACATTATGAGGTTATTATTTAAAAATTGGCCATTTTTCTTCAATTATCTTCAATGCAAAACCATCTATAGGAATTCCAAGAACACCATCTTGAATTTTGTTCTTTGCATGGTAATCCATAAATTGTGCTATACTTTGGCATTGAAAAATCATTAGAAATGAGGAATTAAGGGAATATAATGAAGAACTTTGCAAGGAACCCTTTTTGTTACTTGATCTGTTCGATATCTACTTATTTGACATTTCATCCATTTGTTTTCTATTGCATATTTTCCATAATATATAATATGATCATTATAACCCTCGTATGCGGGTGTTTCGAGGGAGAACGTGGTGGAGAGTGGGGCTCTCCATTAAATGCCACTTTTCGCAGTTGTCACAACCTCCTAACTATTTACACATCCCTCCTATTGGTGAAGGTGTTCCATATTGGAAGGCACCATACCCTATACAATCAGTCACCTCACACAGGATCTAGCTCTGATGGCTCACTCCATGCATCACTGGAATTTAATGGTTGTCAGTGATTGGACGGGCTACCTAGTCACCTCGCTTGAGGGCCTTGCATGAACTTGTCTTGAGCAGCATATTATAATCTGCATCCTCTTTGGCTACTCCATTCCTATTAGGCATTCCAATTCCTAGGTTAGATAGAGAGAAAGGGATTGCAAACAATAAATTCATTCACCAACTACACCGATAAGACTTCGTGCAATGCCTTGCAGGGGAATCAGCTCTAAGGGAGAATGGGGTTGCGTAGTGCTATGATGATCCATCTCTATAGGGTATGGATTCCATATCCCCCTCAAAATTCAGAGAGCGGTGGATGACTCTGAAGCAAAGGTTGTTGCTTATCATCTCACAACACAACCCCTGAGGAAGAGGTTTTCACACTACTGGCGGATGAAAAATGTTCTTTTCAAACTACTATAGGAATAGGACCATGCTCCGTCATCTACCTCTTCAAGTAATTATAATATCTCCTCATATCAACAAACATTCTCATCTTCACCAAGTTTGAACTAGCAAGAACCTTTCAAAGAGATTTCCCAGCATCCGGACACCAAGCCTACTGGACACGTGATAGAAGCACCACCCAACGTGGAGACAAGAGTGAAAAATGAAGAGGGATGCATGCATATCGAAGACCTTCCTCGTCCAACTATGGAGCCACATAAACATTCTACACCTACTCCCTCTAGTGAAGAAGACAACTACTACAAGCCTTGTACCATTTGTAGCAGGGATTTCTCCTTGCTACAGGGGCAGGAATGGCTCCCTTCTGTCTATAGGACAGAAGGGTAGGTTCCTGCGTGTGGAAAATGCAGAAACAAAAGAAGAACAGAAAGAAAGAAAAGAACAAGAAAGAGTATGGCCATGAGCCCCTCTGCAAACAAGGTTAGGGATTCGCCTTGGCTACCTGCAAACAAATATTAAACAGAAATAAACATGGAAAACATGTTAGAAATCAATCCTGCAAACAAAAAATGGTCAGAAAACAACTAAACTAACAAATCAAACACATAAACAAGACTATGTTATACCTATCCTTTGGTGAAAAGGGCCACCATGCCCTGGCTGGAAGAAGCACCTCCCTATCTCACTCAGCAATGGAGGAGCTATGGCTTAATGGGGAAGATGAGTGGAAGAGAGGGGGATGTGGGTGGCTTGAGAGGCAAAGAGGTATCAAGGCATCCATGGGTAGCATAACAATATGCAAGAGAGGAGTCATTTGAGAGTGACCCCCCACCCTCCTTTTATAGCTTTTTTTGGGGTTTTAGGGTTTTAAGCCCTTGGTCTAGGATTTAGCCCCTTTTTTGGGCTTTTAGCCCCTTTCACCCTAACTTTAGCTCCTTTTAGGGTTTTAGGATCCTTTGAGGGGTTTTAGCCCCTTTTTGGAGGCTTTATCCCTTAGGAGAGTTATTTAGGCTCCTTTTTGGGGTTTTTAAGCCCTTTTCTTCATTCTTAAGCCTTTTTGAGGGTGTAGGGGTCTAATGGGGTGTTACAAAGGTTGTGTATGGGTGTCCTTGGGTGGTGTAGGCCATATAGAGCTGAGTGAGGGATTTTTTGGGTTAACAGATTGCCCCCTTATGTGTGAGGGTAGGAGCTCATCGTATGGATAACAGACATCATAGGATTTCCTCCGTAGAGGTGGTGCTTCCGGGGCTGGGGCATGGTGGCTTTTGGTTTTTGTATTAATATGGTTCCCATCAATGGGTGAGATACAAATAATGTGTGACATGTATATGGACAAGGTGGGCATCCCCATGCTCGTGACAATGTCAAAAGAATAATTTGATCTATGCTCTAAAATACAAGAGCCGATCATATACAACTAATGATAAATGGTGTTTGCCTCAATTAGAGGATGAATACAATACTGATCTGAAGAACTAATACATTGGGCCCATGGCATTCTCATGGAATGCTATATATTCATGACTGAGGGTCTGCTGGATCTGGAACGGTACATAGCTGTATGGACTCATTGATTGAGAGTTAGAGTCTCTATGATACAAGTATGCTGCATCAATCATAAATCTATATAGAAGCACTGATGGGGCTTCTGAACACTATCTCCAACGCAACTTGGAAATCACAAGGGACATAACCTGTTTAGGTCCCTCGAATAGACTCATCAATGTGCTAGAGTTAGGTGACATCTAGGGTCTTCAACCAAATATTGCGTGGACCAAACCCTGTACGAATCTCAATGGTGCAATGATGTAGTTGAAGTCGAGCACGTGAGAAACAACCATCCCAAGAGGCACTAAGGACTCCTCTCAAGTGGTCCATGGAACTCATCAATGAGGTTAATGAAACTAGGATACAGGGACCTTTTGGTCTATCCTATGGAATATGTGTGTTGTCGTCGATAGAGGGAGACCTACCCCTAGTCAAGGAAATGGTGTTTCCTTTACTAGAAGCACGAGGGAGATAACCGAAAGGTGTGAGACAATCTGCGGACTGACCCACTGAATGGGGGGGGGGGGGGGGGGGGGGAGGGGAAGAATTGAATAGGGACATGGGAGGGAAAGAATTGAACAGGGGTAGGGGGAGTGTGGTAGACTCAAACTTCCTTTTTTCAGAGTATTATGGCAGGGTGGACTAGGCAGCAAATGAAACTTGACTCATGGGAATGGGATCATAATTGTAATACCGGGGGTGTCACTGCAGATGGGAAATACTTGGAGGAGGTAGACACTTTTGATATTGAAGGGATCCAAGGAAGACACATTATAGAGTACTCTGAACAAAGGTGACCTAATGTGAGCATGCTGCCAAACTATTTTCTGTGGAGTGGTTTCTAGGGACACCATTGTGGTACGATCTCATGGATTTTTGGCGAGCCCAAGAAGGTAAATGCTTGATGGTACTTTCAATTTTAGAGAGTCTGAAAGCATGAAGAAGACTCCAGTGGGGGATATTTTTTATTGGTAGTCTCCAGTACCCAAAAAAGGATAAAAGTATACATAGGAGAGCTCACCCATCCTGTAGGGGATGAGAGACTTCTTTACCGTTGGTAGTCCAATCAAGTCATAAAAGGTTAAACCTATACTGACTAGATGGTCATTCATATACTTTTATGAGCATGAACAAAACCAAGTTTGCTCTGTAATATTTTCTTGATGAGAAGGCTGGAAAAGAGCTTAACGACAACCCATGGTGAGATTTTTCGTAAAGTGCGGCCCCTCTGCCCGAGAAAGCATAAAAGTATGCAGAGGGGAATGGTCTTGGATTGAGTGTGCCAAGGAGGTCCTTTTCAATTGATGGTCTACATGGTCCGCAAAAGGAGGTAAATGAGATGATGTAGACACCCTTTCCTATACTTTAGCAAGCGAGAAAGGAAGCAACTGCGCTCGGCTATCTTTTCATTGTTTTAAGGAGTCAAAAAAGAGCTTAAACGAAACTCCAATGTGGTCAACCGATTGCGGTGGCATAGGCGGTGCCCCATGTCAGGACAGTGGATAGTGGTCCAAAGGTCATTCGCACAGTATGGACAGAGAAAAAGGATCTCAAAAATACCAATACAGGAACAAGGTAGATTGCAGCAGAGGCTCGCGAGTCGATGTGGCAGAGGCACACAAACCGAGGTGGCTCTCGAATAGAGGTCAAGAGAGCTGTGTGTGAGTTGTGGTGGATGCACTTGACTACATGTGATGTGAGTGCAAGTCTGGGGGCACTTATATGCCAAATACATGCAAGAAAAATAAATAGTTTTGTGGACAATGGTCCATAGATCCGTGTAAGGTGCGGTGGATGGAGAAGGAAACTATGTGTTAAAAATACAAAACAAAAAAGAAAAATGGTAACCCTTAACGAGAGGTGGCCCGAAAACCCACATGAGTAGTAGTAGGGAAGAGTGATACAAGTATAGGTCCACAGACACTTGCATCAGAGGGGGAGGAAAACAATTGAACAAGGGCAGGGGGAGTGTGGTAGACTCAAACTTCCTTTGTTCAGAGTATGATGGCAGGGCGGACCAGGAAGCAAATGAAACTTGACTCATGGGAATGGGATCATAAATGTACTACCCGGGGTGTCACTGCAGATGGGAAATACTTGGAGGAGGTAGACACTTTCGATATTGAAGGGATCCAAGGAAGACACATTGCAGAGTACTCTGAACAAAGGCAACCCAATGTGAGAACGCTGCCAAACTATTTTCTATGGGGTGGTGTCTAGGGACACCATTGTGGTACGATCTCATGGATTTTTGGCGAGCCCAAGAAGGTAAATGCTCGATGGTGCTTTCAATTTTAGAGAGTCTGAAAGCACGAAGAAGACTCCAGTGGGGGATATTTTTTGTTGGTAGTCTCCTGTGCCCAAAAAATGATAAAAGTATACATAGGAGATCTCACCCATCCTGTAGGGGATGAGAGACTTCTTTACCATTGGTAGTCCAATCAGGCCGGAAAAGGATAAACCTATACTAACTGGACAATCATTCAGATACTTTTATGAGCATGAACAAAACCAAGTTTTCTTGGCAATAGTTTCTTGATGAGAAGGCTGGAAAAGAGCTTAACGAAAACCCATGGTGATCTTTTTCATAAAGTGTGGCCTCTCTACTCGAGAAAGCATAAAAATATGCAGAGGGGAACGGTCTTGGCTTGAGTGTGCCAAGGAGGTCCTTTTCAATTGATGGCCTACATGGTCTGCAAAAGGAGGTAAACGAGATGATGTAGATGCCCTTTCCTATACTTTAGTGAGCGGGAAAGGAAGCAACTGCGCTCTGTTATCTTTTCATTGATTTATGGAGTCAGAAAAGAGCTTAAACAAAACTCCAGTGTGGTCAACCGATTGCGGTGGCACAGGTGGTGCCCCATGTCGAGACGGTGGATAGTGGTTGAAAGGTCATTCACGCAGTATGGATGGAGCAAAAGGCTCTCAAACATACCAATATAGGTGCAGGATAGATTGCGGCAGAGGCTCGCGAGTTGATGCGGCAAAGGCACACAAACCGAGGTGGCTCTCAAACAGAGGTCAAGAGAGCTGTGTGAGTTGTGGTGGACGAACTTGACTACATGCGATGTGAGTGCAAGTCTAGGGGCACTTATATGCCAAATACATGCAAGAAAAATAAATCATTTTGTGGACAATGGTCTAGAGACCCACGTAAGGTGTGGTGGATGGATAAGGAAACTATGTGTTAAAAATACAAAACAATAAAGAAAAATGGTAACCCTTAACGGGAGGTGGCCCGAAAACTCGCATGAGTAGCGGTAGGGAAGAGTGATACAAGTACAGGTCCGCAGACACTTGCATCATAGGGGGAGGGAAAGAATTGAACAGGGGAAAGGGGAGTGTGGTAGACTCAAACTTCCTTTGTTCAGAGTATGATGGCAGGGTGGACTAGGCAGCAAATGAAACTTGACTCATGGGAATGGGATCATAAATGTACTACCGGGGGTGTCACTGCAGATGGGAAATACTTGGAGGAGGTAGACACTTTCGATATTGAAGGGATCCAAGGAAGACACATTGCAGAGTACTCTGAACAAAGGCGACCCAATGTGAGAACGCTGTCAAACTATTTTCTGTGGGGTGGTGTCTAGGGACACCATTGTGGTAGGATCTTATGGATTTTTGGCGAGCCCGAGAAGGTAAATGCTCGATGGTGCTTTCAATTTTAGAGAGTCTAAAAGCATGAAGAAGACTCCAGTGGGGGATCTTTTTCGTTGGTAGTCTCCTGTGCCCGAAAAATGATAAAAGTATACATAGGAGAGCTCACCCATCCTGTAGTGGATGAGAGAATTCTTTACCGTTGGTAGTCCAATCAGGCCGGAAAAGGTTAAACCTATACTGACTGAACAGACATTCAGATACTTTTACGAGCATGAACGGAACCAAGTTTGCTTGGAAATCTTTTCTTGATGATAAGGATTGAAAAGAGCTTAACGACAACCCATGGTGAGCTTTTTTGTAAAGTGCGGCCCCTCTGCTCGAGAAAGCATAAAAGTATGCAGAGGGGAATGGTCTTGGCTTGAGTGTGCCAAGGAGGTCCTTTTCAATTGATGGTCTACATGGTCCGCAAAAGGAGGTAAACGAGATGATGTAGACACCCTTTCCTATACTTTAGAGAGCGGGAAAGGAAGCAACTACGCTCGGCTATCTTTTCATTGTCTTAAGGAGTCAGAAAAGAGCTTAAACGAAACTCTAGCATGGTCAACCAATTACAGTAGCACAGGAGGTTCCCCATGTTGGGAAAATGAATAGTGGTCCAAAGGTCATTCACATAGTATGGATAGAGCAAGAGGCTCTCAAACATACCAATATAGGCGCAGGATAGATTGCGGCAGAGGCTTGCGAGTCAATGCGGTAGAGGCACACAAACCGAGGTGGCTCTCGGACAGAGGTCAAGAGAGCTGTGTGTGAGTTGTGGTGGATGGACTTGACTACATGCGATGTGAGTGCAAGTTTAGGGGCACTTATATGCCAAATACATGCAAGAAAAATAAATCATTTTGTGGACAATGGTCCAGAGACCCGCTTAAGGTGCGGTGGATGAAGGAAAATATGTGTTAAAAATACAAAACAAAAAATCAAAATGGTAACCCTTAACCGGAAGTGGCCCGAAAACCCACATGAGTAGTGGTAGGGAAGAGTGATACAAGTACAGGTCCACAGACACTTGCATCACCATGTTGTGGCTCATAAATCGAGGTAGCTTCCAGGAAATGGTCCCGAAATTTATTTGTTAACCATGAGACAATGGTCTCATAAGGAGATAGAAATTTGGGCCCAGAGGTGTGAGGGGTGTCTCAAACAGGTTCCAAGTGACTTTGAATTAGCAGCTGATGGTGCTACCCCTGACTTGTGCTAAAAAACGTTGAAAAACAAAAAAAGGGAAAAAAATATGCTATAAGGGACTCATAGTGGTTATATCAGGCATAGAATCTCTTGAGGTGGAGCCCATTGCACGGCTTCTTCAAGAGTCGACCATCTGAGTCAGTGAAGAGGTATGCCCCCTTGCTAAGATGAAGGTCATTGGCAAGGAGGGATGATGAAATCTGGTCTTTTATGGGAAGAACCGATTCCACACTATGGTTTAAAGGGAATGGGGTAAAATCGAAGGCGGTCTTACATATATCTCTGTCATCGTGTAAATGGTGCCGGGATAGATCAGGTGGATCTTCCACAGCTGACGAGGCAAAAGGGAAACTGGTGTTAGATATCATGAAAATGGTATTGGTTGTGGCTTTAGTTTCCTTGCCCCCAGTCTTTGTTGGAGGAAGAGGGGCAGGCTTGGAGATGGGAGAAGTCTTTGATGGACCTGGAGGTATGTGCAACATAATCTCAATTGGTTGGACATGAGTCAACACATCTTGGGGCCTTAGAGGTATGCTAGGTGGTTCAAGGTACCATACAGGATATCCCAATGTGAAATCCTATAGATTGCAGTTTGCCAAGACATACTTACTCATGATCCTGGATGGTAGGAAAAGGAAAAGGATCATGTTGATTGGGAATGAACCCCATTGTTTCCCTGGTAACTGAGGTTGAGGTTACGACTGAGGTTGCAGCTATGGATGGACCTGTGGTTACGGAAACAACGGAGAGATAGCTCTAATGGACCATTGGTGGTGGTGGAGACAAGAGGGTCAATATAAATGGACATCATGTAAATGGACATGGTGTCTAAAGAAGGAGGTGGGGGGTGAACTTCTTCGATCAGGGTGATCTTAGACTCAAGAGAATGTTGACGGAGGTTGGCTAAATCCATTCGAAACTCGAGAAAGTCTTGGAAATGGTGAGAATAATGTCCATACAAACCACAAAGGGCACAAGCATGGTTTGTTCTCAATGCCTTGTTTCTCACTATTGGCGCGCTTGGAAGCTCAACCATAGGGAGGTTTTCATTTGTATCCATGGCATCCAAATGTGCATGGATCATTGGGATCTCAGGGCAGTTCTAAGTTGGATGGCCCTATTGCTTACAGACAGCGCAAGGTAGGATCTACTGAGGTTTTGCAGTAGCTTTCGCATTCTTTCCCCCGGCCCTTTTCGGGTGGGGCAGTGTGGGTGTCGGTACGATGGTTGGTTTTTGCAGGCTGGGTGGAGGATGAGACTCGACCGCAATGGGTTGCACGAGGGTTAAGACTACCTGGGGCATTAATGGTTGAGCTGGTGGATCAAGATACCACATAGGAATTCCCAATGTAAAGTTGGGTAGGTTTAGGGTGTCTATTACTGGCTTTCTCATGACACTAGGCGGGGTAAAGAGGAAGGGAATTATATGGACTAGAGAGGAGCCCAGATAACTCCCAAATGGTTGTATGTGGGGGTGAGGTTATGGTTGTGGCTTCACGTAATGCTACGGCTGTGGATGGTTTTGTGGTTGTTTTTGATGTTGCAGCTGCGGACGGTGTTGTGGTTGCGGTTGGGGATGTGGCTACGGTTGTTGTTTGGGTGTAGCGGTGCTGGATGAGAGCATGCGCAAGTATGCAGTCTCATTTGGTGTCAGTGGTGGTGACACTAAGGGGAAAGGAGCCATCATGGTGGTATCAGCAAACAACCTAGGGCCCACATTCAATAATGGGGAGGCTGGTGTGTTGTCAACCATGGCGTTGACCGCAGGGATAACATTTGTGTGTGTGGTCATCCCTTGTGGATCATTGGTGTTGATCATAGGGAAAACATTGGTGGGTGCCGTTAGCCCTTGCGGATCATGATAAGTGAGTTGATCAACTGTCATGATCTTCCCTTCATGAGGGAACATCATGAGACAAAATATAGTTGATGCGACCGCTCTCATGGCGTACATATAACTTCTTCCGAGGAGAAGGTTATAGTCCAGTTGAGCGTTGATGACCTCTATGTCGATCAGCACTATCTTCTTGGCTAATGTGATGGGGACATGGGGGAGGATTCCTTGGGATTTAGTGGGATGGCCATCATAATCCTGTAGAGTTGTGGAGGATGGTTGCAGAATTAGGGATCCAAGTTTCTGCCAAACCAGGGTGGACATAATTCACATGGATGCCCCCTCATCCACTATGCACCGGTGCACGACCAAATTCTGGATAGATACCAGGATTTGGAAGGCGATGGTGGATGGCATGTGCAGTTCTCCATTCTCGTGTCGAATATGATCAAATTGGAGTCGAAGGGGTGTACGGCCCCAACGGAAGCTAGTAATGCTTTCCGCTATGTTGGGCACGTTTTGAGTACCTCCAGAGTGGACATGGCCTTTGGTGTTTGGGCCAAATCATCCACAATGCTATAGCTGACAACATCTCTAGCTGTGGCATTATTGGCTACTCGCTGTATCGGGGGGGGGGAAGGGGGTAACTGAAGAGGTGCATTGATCGATTTGGATGTAGATGATGTTGATGTGTAAACGGTTTTGGTGGTGGTACCGTACTGATTCCGTCTGGTTTGTAGGTTAACCTCTTAAGTCGTCATGGCTAGCAGGTGGTGGACACCTGTTTCTGTAGTGGGAGGTGCCCCTGGAGCGTTGGGATTGGCCTAGCGAGGGGGTGCGGTTGGCACCAATCCTTGGACTGGTAGTGGGTTTTGAAGCACCATGGGAGGAGGTCCTTATGGTGTCGGGTTGGGTTGGGCTTGGTTTGTAGCGTTGGCGGCCTATTGGGCCTCATTCTGAATGGCCTGTTTAGGGCGACCCATGAGGGGAAACTTGAATGTGTAGTGCCCATAGACCTCACAGAGTGTGTACGGTTGGTTTGTGCACAATGAGGTGTTGCGTAAAGGTGCATTTGGTCATGGGGGGTTTTGGGCGGGTCGATTTTCTATGGCATTGTTGGGAGGGTTTGGTTTTTTACTGCCTTCCTATAGTTGGTTATTGGCTTGGTTCTGGGGCTGATTATTTCTAGCTTGCCCTAGTTGATTGTTGGGGGCAGGCTGGTTGGGACAGTTTTGTTGTACAAGTACTTTTCCCAATGGAGCGGGTTGAGTAGGGGCGGGGCCTTGAACCACTTGCACTGGTGGTGCATAATAAATTTGGGTGGGCTGTGGTGCCACAAATGTGGGAATTTTCCCTGCGTACTGCTGTGTTGGCCATGCCATGGCCTAAGACTGCTGCGGTGGCACAGGTTGTGTGTAGGAAGTTGTTGCTTCAGACTGGGACATCATTCTGGAATAGTCCGGAGTTTGGATTTTGTAAGCAATACTAGCAGTGTTGCTTGGTTATGGTGGAACTACAGATGGTGTCGGATGGTGTTGTGGTTGTTGGGAGACTGAGCCTATGGTGCCATCTGCACCATGGGATGCCCCCGGTAGGAGGTACCTAGATGAGGAGTGTCTAGAATGATGGTGTATAGGTATCCAGACTGAGTGTAGATCAGGTCAAACTGTTGGGATTTTAGTATGGCCTCCTCTTCAGATTGAGGATGTTCAGATGTGATGTCCTTTTCTATGGGTGGGAGCAAGGTTTTGAGAAACCAATCCAAGAATATCCTGTCATCAAGTTGGATTTTGCACAAACTACAATGTCACTGCCACTCATGGATGTGGTCGGTTATATGTGTCGTAGCGCTCTGGCGACAGGATAACAAGATCTCCACCCCTTCGTTATATCTGACAGGGAGTTGGAAATACTGTAGGAACATGAAAGATGAGTTGAAATCTGGGTACTTGGCTTGCGGTAGCTCAATGTACCACTTGGCCATAGAACCTATTAGGGTGCGTTGAAATAGCCTCAGCATGATGGAATCATCTACGATACTATTTGACGAGCACCATAGATGGAATCTCATGATGTGGTTTTGGGGGCACTCCCCTACCTTGCCTTCAAACTTGGGAATGTCTGTGGCAGCTTGGTTGGCATGGGAGGCCAAAAATTTTGGTGGCGAATGGGGTCGTTTGTCAATCGAGCCAAATCAGGCAAGTTGAGATGAGCCATGAAGGGCAGGTTTGACCCTATGTTAATGTGAGATGGGGCAGTGACGATGGCGGGGTTTGCAGGTGCATAATGCACATGCATGGTTGGGGGCACTTGTGGTGGCACCATTGTAGATGGTCCAATGCCTGCAAATGTGGTGGGGGGTACAGTGTGGGTTGACAGGCCACTACCCCAAAGTATGATAGGAAGGGAAATGTATGTGGAAGGGGCACTTCCTCCCTATGTGACAGGAGGGGAAGTGTATGTGGAAGGTCCACTTCCCGCAAGTGTTGCAGGTGGGACAGCTTGAGTGGTCACTATCTGTGGTGGCAGCTGACTGATGATAGTTTGCATGACCATGCTGGGGCCACCTGCAAGGTTATTAGTGATAATTTGTGGTCTGGGCATGCATCCACTAGCTATGGCTATGCCAGAAAATGGATTCGTATTTGCACCAGCCATGGGGCTTGATGGTGCAGAATGAAGGTTTGGTTCAGACTGATATGGGTCTAAATCTGAATCAAAGGTTGTGAGGCCTTCTAATGGTGTGAGAGGTCATCAAGAATGGTCTCGACGGTGTCGGTTCAGTGTTCTGAATTGTGGTGGTTCACCTCTTAGGCATGAGGAAGAGCATGGGGGAACAATTGTGTTAAATGTTTATCAAAATGGTGGGAAATATTTTTGGACCCTGGTCTCAATGGCTTCCTATTGGCTGTAGGTGGTCACTTGACCACCAAGACTGCCAGAAGATAGCGCTTGGCTTTTTCCTCACGGGAGTTTCTACTCAATCAGTGGGGGTCGTTGCTCGTTTTGCTTAGCAATTCCTCTCAGTGGCTAGCTACTTTTGGGTTCCCATGGTACTCCTCACAATGAGTTTCTGGGCTGATCCCAAGTACTTCCCATGGTTAAGGCAGTTAGGGACTTATGTCCTCAAAGACTGCAGATTTTTTGAACTTAGTGTAAATTGATAAATTTTAAGGGTCTCAGCGTCATGAACTAAGTTGGGTTGATTACGTGGTATGGTGTATATGTTTTAATGTCTTTCTATTATCAGGTGGCTGCAAGTGGTTTATGAATATGTCATATATTTCATATCATTGTGTGTACAAGTAGTAAATAAACAGAAATTTGTAAACATATACAATTTGCTTTTTACTCTAAATTTTGATGGCCTAACTAGGTGACTACCTTACACCTATATTCTTCTTTGACCAAGAGAAGGTGTTGGGCTCTCAACACAATGGGACTAAACCCATCTGTAGATCCATAGGTCACCTCCCAGATGCAAGGTTGGTCAACAGGGAGGATGCTTAGCACTATGAGAATCCCTCCTTCTCTACCCCCTCTACCTTCCAGGTCATCCATTTTTAATGGTTTAGAACAATATTCAGTGAAGGGCCTATTACTATACGAGCTATGCCCTTCGTCGTATCCTAGAATACCCCTAAGGGTGATGACTAGGTAGAGGAGGAAGGGTAAGCAAGACTGTTAATTTTATGTCAATTTTAGTTAAGCTACATTCATTAAGCCATTAAAAAAAATTGAATTTACACTTTGTTTGTACATGAAATCGCAGTAAATTAAAATAGAAACAGAAATGTAACTATTGTGCTGGATAGAGGTGGTTGAGCCACACTATCAGTCCCTAATAAACTGAAAATTAACCTCTAATTGACAGACCGCACGTTTTGGGTCAAATTTGGCGAGGGGGTCGCAAAATTTTTCCAGAAACAGGTGAGGGGGTCGCACAGATTTCACAGACATAAGCAGTCTACCTTTCTAAGTGAAGTCACACCTTTCAGGGGGGAAAGGGTGACCTGGTCATTCCTGTGAGGCCTAAAAGAGCGACCTCATCCCCTGTTTAGGCCCGATAAGTGTGACCTGCTCTGGATTTGGGGTTTTTCTAATCCCGAGTTAGATCCAGCCGACAGTAACCTGTACTGTGGCCAAACAGACTCGGATTTTCCTTGCATAGGATTCAGCAACAATAAAAACTAAAAATAAATTGGATCTAAGCTAGATTTGACAATAAATTTTAAAAAATAGGGCATAAACTGAAAAAACTTGAAATTTAAAAAACTAAACCAAGGATCCTATGGGATCGACCTGGTATGGACGCCAATTCTGTAGCAGGGATTTCTCCTTGCTACAGGGGAAAGAATGGCTCCCTTCTATCTATAAGATATAAGGGTAGGTTCTTTTATATGTAAAATGCAGAAAGAAAAGCAGAACAAAAAGAAATCAAAGAACAAGAAAGAGTATGGCCGTGAGCCCCTTTGCAAACAAGGTTAGGGCTTCACCTTGTCTACCTGCAAACAAATAATGGTCAGAAAAAAACTAAACTAACAAATCAAACACATAAAAAAGACTATGTTATACCTCTCCTTTGGTGAAATGGGCCACCATGCCCTGGCTAGAAGAAGCGCCTCCCTATCTCACTCAGCAATGGAGGAGCTATGGCTCAATGGGGAAGATGAGTGGAAGAGAGGGGGATGTGGGTGGCTTGAGAGGCAAAGAGGCCTCAAGGCATCCACGGGCAGCATAAGTATGCAAGAGAGGATTTTTTTGAGAGTGACCCCCCACCCTCCTTTTATAGTTTTTTTGGGGTTTTAGGGTTTTAAGCCCTTGGTCCGGGCTTTAGCCCCTTTTTGGTCTTTTAGCCCCTCCCACCCTAACTTTAGCTCCTTTTAGGGTTTTAGACTCCTTTGATGGGATTTAGCCCCTTTTTGGAGGCTTTATCCCTTAGGAGAGTTGTTTAGGCTCCTTTTTGGGGGTTTTAAGCCCTTTTCTTCATTCTTAAGCCTTTTTTAGGGTGTGGGGGTCTAATGGGGTGTTACAAAGGTTGTGTATGGGTTTCCTTGGGTAGTGTAGGCCATATAGAGCTTAGTGAGGAATTTTTTGGGTTAACACCATTATTGAAGAACCATGGCAAAAGTTGTGAGGTCCCAAGATTTTCTAAAATTTTATTTGCATTTTTCTTTTTGTTAGATATGTCAGTTTGCATGTTAGCTCTAATAGTTTTTATTAGGGAGACTTGGTTTCCCTCATAATGGGAAAGTCTATTTTTCGAAGGATACATGTGTTTCAAACACTATGCATGCAATCTTTTTTGTACTTTAATATAATTTGATTCAACTTACAAAAAAATATATATGATCATTAGAAAATGCTTGAATAACTTGATACTCCATTCCAATTTCTTTCATAATCATGGATATTTCTCGATACGTGCATGATAAAATATTTGATTGTGGTAATAGAAATTCACCTAACAAATTGTGGCATTGAAAAAAAACAAGTTAAAGTAAAGAATATTAGTCCTTAATATTGCATCCATATTTTATGAATTAAACACTAAGTACAATAGAGGAAAATGGACAACCTTTATATTGCACATGTGAGGATGAAATTAATACATTACAATATGTTGACACACTTCAGTCGACAGGGGTTCACTCCACAGATCTATCGACACCCATCGACGCAATCTCCCTAAACATTGGCCCAGATAGGTTTCATCCTATCCAGCAACACCTGTGAAGAAGATGCAGTCTCACTCGAGATGTCTAAGGGAGGGATACAGGAACCACATTTCCACAGAAGGAAGAGGACTTGTGCACTAAGTCTTATTCTATAGCAGTGTTACTCAGAAATACAGGTGTTAAACATATCATTCACAAGATCTTGTTATCATCATTTGCAGTAAACTCAGATATCACAACAATATAGTTCAAATCGAAAATGAAAACAACATATATGAACCCAACAAACACAGCAAGACTACACATCATTCATACATGGAAGAATCATAGATTGCGCCAGTGTAACAGATTCAACAGATATGCAGAAAAAGAAAGGAATTCCATCATCAACATTATTCTTATATTAATTTCAACATCATCTTACAAAAAACATCCCTTGGTTGAATAGCCTCATGACCAAAAAAATGTTCATCTGTATATCAATCAATCACATACAAGAAAATTACCTTTTTCTCCTTATCTAATGACTCTACTCCTAATTCTATTTATAGGATTATGTCGTTACAAAATGGTCCACATGAGCCGACTCTCTAACTACTTTGGACCAAAACTTATAACTAATGCGACCGAGACAACCACAATTGTATGTATCTTTCTCCTTTGCAGTTGAACCTTCCACTTATCGGTGTCTTCCTTGTCGCACCTTGCACATCTGATCCCCTGCCAATAGGCCCCCAACACAAACTGTGGCCTTTCTTGAGCCACTCAGCTGGACAAATATGGTGCATTCAACTTGGCCTTAAAACTATCATTCTATTTCAAACTTGTTCAACGGCTTCCTTGATATTTGTGCTGAGTGTCACGCATTCCTCCACCTCTTGTTATGTCAAGTTCTCATTAGATACATGTGCCACTTTAGCTTGTCCTTTATTAGTGTTCATAAGGCCCTCCATCGCTTTGAGTGTTAGTTTCTTTACGGTCTCTTGGAATTCATCCAACTGAGCAATTCATCATTGATGTTGTTCTCATGCCTTGTTGATGTGTTGCTACAATGATTTCAACTTGGTTTCCTTGGTCACCTGCAAAATTGGGGGCATCGTCTTGACTGACCCCCTTATCATTATCAACTATGCTTCTATTTCACTAAGCTACATACGCAATTGTTGCAGTTGTTCATCTTGGACCACTCTCATCCAAAATTGTGTCATTTTTTCTGCAATTGATTGTGCAAATCTCTCCAACTCTTTGATCTGTGTTGCTGCATCTTCTATTTTACTCATGTGCTCTGCTAGTTTCTCCAGTGTTGTACTTGGCACTGTGCGTGCTTGTAACTATTCATTCTATTTTTGAAGATCAATGAATATGTGTCCTAGTCGCAATACTTTAGCTTCAACAACCATATCCAGGGTGATATCTAGAATTTATTTGCATGCGATGATGATTTCTCACTCCAATCATTTCCTTTCATCAAATTCCTTGGTATTTTAATTCATCACTTCCTCGTGCTCTATCTCCATTTGTTGAATCTCTACTTCTGCCTTCATTACCTGCTCATGAGATGTGACTAATCAGTCATGTACTATAGCCTCATGATCTCAAATCTCTTGGCTCAATTCATACTGGAGTTGGGTCACCATATGCATCAACAGCTCATTAATGTTGAGGATGATCAAGTTGAATTGATGCAATGTGGTGTCAAAATCATCCTCTCCTGTTGTAAGAACCTGTGATGAAATCTCAATCATTCACGCTTTTATGCCCATACTGATCTCAGCTACTCTTTACAGAGGCTCATTTTGTGGTACTCTCGTCTCTAGTACAACATTCGTTAGGGATTGAAACAACCCCTTCACTTAGTGAAAATACTATGTAGTATGTTTCTTTACCTACACTTGGGTCTCACTGGTCACTATAGTAATTATGGCCAGTATCCAACTTAACTAATCATTGGAAAGCTTCATTGTACTTCTCCCTTCTCCTTTTTTAAATCTACGCTTTCTATACCCTCTTCTTATTGCCTCTCCATCTCTAAATCTATCAGAGTCATTGATGATTCTTCATCAGAATCTTTTTCCTGCTCCTGTTTAACTAGAATTCCTAGTGGTAATCCCAATTTTGTGTCTGACATCTCATCAATGCTAACTGAAAGCTTCCATTCTAATGACCATTCCTCAATAATGGCATCAAGCTCTTTATCAATTATCTTGTACTGCGTTGTTAAAAATTGGTGCTCTACATCGTTCCTTGCTTACATGTGGATCACATGTGGTCCTATTGTGAATCTCACTAGTCTTCTATACTTGGTTGCAACCTCATATGTGAGGCGCGGGAGCTTCCCTGCCGCTTCCCAGAGTCCATCCAAATATAAATAAAACTGTACATTGCAATCTATTTGTCATGACTTGTTGGTGAGAACCAATATATTTTGATAGCGCACTCCTCTACATGTTTTGACCGCTTCGATGTCCATCCCTTGATAATACTTGGGTTCCATCTAACCCACATGTGCGATCAGTATGAGTAGCCATGAATAAGCAAATGGTATTTTCCCTTCCTGTGCCAATACGACGTCCTCCATTAATTGGTTCAACAAAAATAGGGCCCATTTCATTTGAACTCCTGCTATGCATTACTCTACGCAGGAAATGACTCCAAATGTGCATTGGTTCACTTTATTCTTGTGCATGATTTTTACAGCCAGCAACTTTGTCATGACTCAAAATTCCTTGTCATTAATAGTGATAATGATGTATGCTCTCTTTTTGTGGACTACATCATATTTCTTCTTTAGTCTTGCATCCAACCTTTTTTCATTGTCCTTCCCTATCAAGTACTGGGAGGGATCGATGCCTGCCTTGGGAAAATTGGTGATCTGTGAGATCATGTCGACTGTGATGGGTACTTTTGTATTTAGAAATAAGAATCCTCCATGGAATCATGATATCAATTTCTTCATGCATGCATAAACTTGCGTTGAACGCCCAAAATGCAACATGTAGGTAATGGCCAGCAGCACCGATTACTGCAATCTCAATTCCCATTGCGTTGGTTTTATAGTGATAGGACCTTTTTCCGGTTTTATAGTGATAGGACCTTTTTCCTCATGCACTTAATGTTCATAAGTATGCTCGGTGCATTTTGGATATGACAGAATGTCATGATTGCTATACTGCAGCTTGTGCAGATGCTGGATGATATTCATTGTAACATGCACCCTCTTCAGTATTTTCAGCATCTTAATGATGAATTGTTGATTCTTGCTTATATGAACTAGCGGTGCGGCTGGCTTCCACGGTGGTACATAGACCATAATTTTAGCAACTAATGGTACTTTCCTCAATGGACCAACTTCTGCCTCTGCTTCCCTGATCGAACTGTGGCTTGATTTAATTTGTCCTTGTGGATAATTTATCCGATTCCCAACCCTCTTCTTTATGGGTGGTTGGAATAACACATCTTGAATTTTCATCCTTTCCTCTACTACTGACATGCTCTATAATGGTGATACCTGTGTGCTGCTGCTCAAAATGATTTAGACCATAACTACCTTTCTACTTCTAATTCACTCTTTGCTACTCTCCTATACTTTACTTTTCTCAAACTCATTCTCGCAATGCTCACAATGGTTCCATCTATGCCTCTCAAGTCAATTCTTATAGCCTTCATTGTGCCCATGTGAATGATTTCAATCATCATAGCTAAATCCATCAAATATTTACCAAATCCGTCATCGATTATGCAAATCCAACGGTCTGATTTCTCCATAAATGCGTGTCTCGTCCACTTGCATCGTCGCTCGCCGGGTTTAATTATTGCATGTATTATCAGATTTGATTATGTCACACTTATATGGTATCACCAAGCTCCACACTTTCTATGATTTGTGCTATTTTTCTTTTCTGTTGACCTCTATTTGCTATGATTTCCTGCTCCTTGTTGTTTCTCCCCCCCCCCCCCCCTCTCTCTCTCTCTCTCTCTCTCTCTCTTTTCCTACACAGCTTATCAGTCATGGTGTCGCACCTAGCTATCCCGATAGGGCTTTAGCTGAATCCCATTTACTAGCTTTGGTAGTAGTGCTCCATCTAATTGCATAAATTACACTGCACCTCCGTCGGTGATTAAATGAATCACATAAGGTCCTAACCAATGCATTTGTAGCTTACCTGGGTGCTTCACAAACTTTTTTTTGTAAAGGAGAACCATATCTCTACATTGGAAGTACTTTGCTTTCACATGGAGGTCATTCCATTCCTTCTGTCGATCCTTTTGCACTTGGTGATGGAAACCTACGATGAATTGATCCTCCTCAAGCTATAACAATTGTGTCAACCATTCTTCAACTGCTCCTTCATTTCTTATGCCTATCTCTACCACTATGCATAGGCTGGAAACAATGTACCCCATCAGCATTACTTCTTCTTAGTCATAGACAAGCTTGAATGGTGTTTGTCCCTTCAATTGCTTACATGTTTTTCTATAGGCCCATAATATCGTAGGGATTTTCAAATCCCAATCATCATGATTTTCATTGCAGACCTTGGTTAGCACATGTTCCAATACCTTTTTGAATGATTCAACTGTTTCATTCACCTATGGGTGATATGGGGTACTTTTCTTATGTTGGATCTGAAATTTCTCAGTCATTGAGCTAATCATGCAATCGATAAAGTGACTCCCTTGGTCACTTATCAGTATCTTGGGATAACTGAACTGAATAACCACATTACTGAATGGAACCTCGCTATTGTCATAGTTGTACAATCCTTCATTGGTGTTACTTCTTCCCATCGTGTCAAGTAGTCTATCGCAGTGATGATAAAGCGTGCACCCATCCGTTTTCCTAGAGGATTGATGGATCCCACAAAATCCACCACCCATTTATCAAATAGTTGTAGGGTGACCTAAGGTACAAGCGACATCTCGTCCCATCATGACAGCTTCCCTGTCCTTTGATAGACATCGTATCTTTTAACATAATCCGTGGCATCACTGTTCATTTTCAACCACCATAAACTAGATTGGAGTATCTTTCTAGAAATTGCACACCATTCATAATTTCCTCCTGCAATTCCTTCATCATGCGCCTTAGCCAATATTCTCTCTTACTCATACGGTAGAACATATCGACGCAAAATTTCATCCGACCCCATTTTGTAGAGTTGTTATGCGATTAGATAAAAAATCTGCAGCCCAGACAACCATTTGCTTCTTCTGACTTGTGTTGAACTCCTTTGGTGCTTTGTATGTTGTCAAGAATTGAACAATTTTCTCATAATGGTCATCGACCATTTCGATCTTAAATAATTGCGCATCATAGGACATCCTTGATGCTTCTTGGCTCTTCGCCTGTATCTATCCGAGACAAATGATCTAGTCTTATATTCAATCATCCTGGATTCATGATGATATCAAAATCAAACTCTTGGAAGAGTAGAAACCATCGACAACCCCCCCCCCCCCAAACACATACCTGTTGACTAGGTACATTAACATGGACTCATCCGTAAACATTTTGAAATGTCCTCCCAATAGGTAGTGGCATAATTTTTGTAAGGAGTGCAACATAGCTAATCCTTGCCTCTCTTTCATTGTGTATTTCCTCTCTGTGGTAGACAACTTTCGACTAGCGAATGAGATTGGGTGATTAACCTCTCCTTCCCATGGCTGTGCCAAAATCACTCCTAGTGCAACTGATGAAGCATTGACGTGGATGTGAAACTATTTTGTCCAATCCAGGAAGACCAATATCGATGTTGTGACTATTTTCTGCTTCATAGTATCGAGACTTCATTGACATTCATAATTTCATTCGAACTTTGCATCCTTCTTCAACAGTTTCTCCATTGGTGTCGTGATTCCAATGTATCCTCTTATGAACTTCCGGTAATATCCGGTGTGACCCAACGTCACCCTTAGTTGTTTTACTGTCGTTGCTGTAGCTAGGTCTACAATTACCATGATCTTAGTGGGATTGACCAACATACATTATTTGCATACAATATGTCCCAACAAAATCCCAAACAAAGCACAAAATATACACTTCTTCAAGTTCAGCGAGATTTGATGTTTTTGACATATTTCTAACTTCAATCAAAGGTTCGCAATGTGGTCTCTTACCAACCCATAGATGGTCCAGTCATCCATGTAGACTGCCAGGAATTTCTAAATGAAGTCCTTAAACGCAGCAACAACTATCCTTGAGAAGATCACAGGTGCATTTTTTTAGACCAAATAACATCACTATGCACTAAAAACATCCCCACTCTGTTATGAAAGTGGTCTTGCACCTATATTCCTTTGCAATTTTGATTTGGTGGTAACCTGAAAATCCATCCATGAATGAGTAGATTTCTTGTCCTTCGACCTCTTCCAATACTTCATTAGTGAACAGTGTTGGGAATGGATCATGAAGACTTGTGTCATTCAAATTCCTTAGGTCGACATAGATCCATATTTGCCCCATATTCTTGTCTTAAAAAAACATTAGGATGATCCAATCAGAATCTTCCATAGGTTCGATGATGCCAACATCTAGCATCCTTTCTAGTTCAACTTTAACGCGTTCCTTGTATCTCGGGTTCAATATGTAAGGTCATTGCTTCATTAGTTTTGCATCTGGATTTAGAGGGATTTTCATTTCTCCCAAGTCACCAAAAATCCCTTTCATCTCAACAAACTTTGTCGGAAACAAATCATGGAATTCATGCAGCAGGTCAATAATCTTTTCCTTAGTTTCCTCATCCCACTAATCCCTAATATTGGCAAACTTTGGTTCCTCTATAGTCCCAATATTGACCTTTGTTATATTGTGTGGTTTGATTTTGTTTGATGATATTTCTAGTGTTGCGATATCCTAACTTCCCTTTGATTCTACAATGTTGATATCGCATGGATCGTCCTCATCATCAAGCTCTCCTGTCAGATTGTAGAGTTATGGAATTAACTATGTTACTGGCATCTCTTGCGATCCTATTGGTAATTCCACTAGAATTATTTCCAACATATTATTGCATAGGTGTTGAAGTGTGTTATGTATGATCAGATCATCATTTGCAAAGCTGAAAGTATGACTAAAGTTGATCGTCAAGCCTTCCCATGTTGTGATTTCCCTTCGCAGTTCTGTCGAGACATACCATCTCCTTGGTATCTCTTCCAATGTATGAGTGAATGCATGGACCCATTATTCCTTTCATTTCAATACCCATGCATTTTTGCATGTGAACAAATGATCATTGGGATCATTCCTTCCATCGTATTTCCTTCCTTGGTAGTGCTCTGCTTCCCCAAATAAATCTTCCATTATCCTAGGACATATCTACCAGTATCCTATCGAGCTCTTATGCGTATCCCACCACCTTGTCAGAGTAGCATTCAGTGCTTCATCCAGCGCTAACACTTGTTGAGGTTCTGAGACTTTATCCTTGAATTCGTTAATAACAACAACCAAATTAGGTAGTACTTCATATGTTGGAAGTTCGATGAATTATGTTGCAACATAGTGCAGTGATTGGGTGAATCACCCACATTTTCTGACCGATACTTTGTGTAAATGGTTTTTCCAGTTCTCTAGTGCATCATCATATTCCGATGATGCAGAGCTAGTACTTCGCCATCCTAGGTCCCCGTCTATGGTGGGATGGATGCAATATTCAAAAATGTTATAAGCATTATCCCATCCTCCCACAAATTTCTCTTTCACTAGTTCGGCATATCTTCAAACTTCATTGGGATGTAATGGGGTAATGACCCACATGTTGTGGTTCTCAAAAGTCATTACTCTCTTCTTGAATTTGATAACCGCCAGATTATCATTTCCCAGCCAATCCCCAACAGCGCAGGATATGAGCTATTTTCATCAACTATCTCAATAACGTCGAAGTCTATGTAAGTCTTCAATCCCTCCACTTCGACAAGTAGGTGTGGTACTCTACTGATTGGCGACATCCTAGCCTAATTTGCTAGTTGCAGTTGTACAGGAGAACAAACTAGCTATGGTTTTCCCATCCTTTCCCATGTCTTCTTTTTTAGGATGTTTACGTCTGATCCTAGATCCAAGATGACGAAATCCACATCATAATAATCGATCTAGACATTCATCTTCATTTCCCTTCCCATTTTCTTCTTATGCAAAATATTCATAGCATGGTATTGTCATCCTTTCTCATGTCGGTACAACAAGCTCACTATTTTTGCTAAATGCATTGGGATCTTCTGCTAGCGACAGACAACTTTCTAGAAAATTTTGCAATGTACTAAATTCTATGATGATCCTGACACAAATGTTGAATCAAAAGTTGGTGGCATTTCATAAATAGGTGACTTACTAGTGTTTATGTTCAGTATGTCTCTTGTGTTGAAGAAAATTTCTTTCTCGGTGTCAACATCGAATTGTACCTTCTTTCAAGCCACCAGTCGAATATTTGGGAATGGTCCATCATCTCCTGTTGTTTCTCCTCCTTGATTTATTACTCCAACACCTAGGTTCTGCTGATATATTTCCTACAATTGGTCCCTGATTTTGATTCTAAGATGGGTTTGCATTCTAGTTCGGTTTTGGTTACGGCTGGTTCTTGGCTTGCCACTCTGTAGTCAACTGCGGGCATTCTTCAATAGTGTGATCCACGGAACTACAATAAGTACATTAAGACTATAGATTTAGACAAACTCTCTGGTAATGTCCCAAAACTCCACAATTATTACTTGTCACTAGTCTGCAACCTCATCCCATGGTACCTACATGACCAAAGCCTCCACTACGATCTCCATGGAATACTCCTTGTGGTTGATACTACTATTGGTTAAACTGTCATTGTTGATTAGGTTGTCGTTGAGCATAATATAGATGAGGTTGATGTTGGTTATACTATGTCTGGTTGTACTTTGATTTCTGTGGGGAGAATTGTGGTTGTTGCAGATCAAATTATGGTTGTTACAGAGAGAATTGTTATTGTGGTCTTTTTTTTGGTCGATGTTCTTCTACTTGCATAAAATATGTATCCATGGTACTCTCTTGGAGAAAATCATATGCTCTGCAGTCCTTCACTTCATGTTCAATCAATCGACAAAAGTTTCAATAGATATTCGTTGGTTTTAACACACCCCTTTGAAGGTATACATATTCCTCAGATCGATGTCCTCTGGACTGAAAAATTCAACACCATTGTATTCCACCTTGACTTAGTGGATTAGGGTCCCCAGCCTATAAGTATTTGTGGAATTTTAGGCATCAATCCTTATGATTCCCTTTTGTGTGACATCGACTGCACCATATTTATTCGTGAAACTTATTTTCCTTTCTTGATATCCTGCAGCTGAATAGTAAGGTTTTCCAATTGTGATTGGATCTAGTTCATGCCAACCCCCATTTCACCAACTAGTGAAGCTTCCAACTTCATTGTGATCTCTATAGCTTCTATTTGGGATGCAATCTTCTATTGCATTAGCGGCATACAGATGTGTGGTACCAATATTGTGACAAACCATTCCTTATGCTGTACATCTCTCATTCCAAATCTGACCTTCGCCATCAATGTTTTGAATCACTGGTGAAAATCCCATATAGACTCATTCAGATATTACTTTATTTCCTTCAACTCAATAATATATTGCGACTCATATTTTGTCTTTTTAAAATCTTAGATTAGTTCGATCTGTATCTACGCCAGGGTCTTCTAAGGATTCCCTATCATTACTTGCATGAATTTCATGAACCAATCCAATGCTAGACCTCGAAAGGTTTTCGTTAGTTTTCCCTTCCTGATGTCTTCATCTTGTACTTGCTTTATAGTCCATACTTCTTTGTAGAGGAATCAATACTGCTGAGGATTTTCAATCCCATTACCCTATAACAAGGGTAGCTTCATGTCATCGCCTTCCATTCTGGTTCTTCTCCCAGTATTCGTTGAACCACTACTATTACTATTGTGGTTACACACAGGACAATCTTGTGATGATCTGGTGTTTCTCCCTTCTGAATTGGGCACAGTGCAAGGAGGTGTAGGTATGTTGTTTCTTTGGGTTGGTCCTTCCTCAGGCTCAGGCATAGCCTGGTCATTTCCTTCGTCACTGTAGGGTTACTTAGTACCTTGTGGTCTCTTCTTGTAGTTTCTTGTTCCAGTTGCACCAAGACTCTCCTCAATCCTCTACATCTTCTCCTACTAGAACCTCACCCCACTTCATAAGAGACCACACTATTCCTCTACTTCCCTCACAGTCTCAGCATAACTTTCATCCATCTACCTCGTATCATTCCATACAACCCTCTTCTTCATGGTACCTACAACCTCCGCACACCAAAGATTTACCCATCAAAGTTCATATTCAGAATTCATTTTTGGTAAATGAGCATCTTAATACATATTTGTAAAGACAATAGGAATCTCCCCCTTCGTCCCTTGAAAAAATCCCTCTCTGCATCATTGTAGGTCTTAACTGTGTCGACAACAAACTCAGTGATATATCCTTACAAAATGTTGTCAATCCACACTACGACAAATCTTGAAGCTTTGTTGTTTACCCTATGCATTCACTGGATCAGTTCAGGGGTCCACTGATTAGGTTCACCTCCCTAGAAGTTCCTCTTATGGAATGTAAGCTTCTCTAACCACTCCTACAAAATTATTAGAAACTTAGAAAACAAAATATTGTGAATATCAGAGTAGATATATCTCCCCAACCACTCTTCTGCTGACAATATGGATTTCTGTTTTTCTTTTGCTATGAAATCTCGGGCCTTCTTATTAAACCAGTCTTGGATCTCTTGTTTCGTTAGATGTCACAACATGTCCTCTTCTTCCTTTCGCTATGGTCCCGTCAAAGGGACCAATTGTTGACACACTTCAGTCGACGGGGCTTCACTCGATAGATTTGTCGACATACATTGATGCAATCTCCCTAAACATTGACCCAGATAGGTTTCACCCTATCCAGCAACACCTGCAACAAATATATAGTCTCGCCTGAGATGTCTGAGGGAGGGCTGCAGGAACCACATTTCTGCAAAAGGAATAGGACTTGCACACTAAGTCTTATTCTATCGCAGTGTTACTCAGAGATCTAGGTGCTAAACATATCATTCATGAGATATTTTTATCATCATTCACAATAAACTCATATATCACAACAACATAGTTCAGATCAAAAATAAATCAACATATATGAACCCAACAAACATAGAAATACTTCGCATCATTCAGACATGGAAGAATCACATATTGCAATAGTGTAACAGATTTAACAGATATGGAGAAAAAGACAAGAATTCCATCATCAACATTCTTCTTATATTAATTTCAACATCATATTACCAAAAAACATCCCTTGGTCGAATATCCTCAAACCAAAAACACATTCATCCGCATATCAATCAATCGCATACAAGAAAATTACCTTTTTATCTTTATCTAATGACTCTACTCCTAATTCTATTTATGGGCTTAAGCTGTTAAAAAATGGTCCACATGGGTCGACTCTCTAAATAATTTGGACCAAAACTTCTAACTAATGCTACCAAGCCGACCACACTTGTCAATATCTTTCTCTTGTGCAGTTGAATCTTCCACTTGTCGGCGTCTTCCTTATCTCACCTTGCGCATCTAATCCCCTACCAACACAACATACCTTAGGATATGTGTGAGACAAATGTTTGATAAACCATTCAAAACCTTTAGGTTCACTAACAACAATATAGCAGATAGAAGATTTGTTGTTTATCCATCATAAATATTTTCCCATGACTTCTCGAGTAAAGGAACATAATGAATATCATTGAGATTGTCCTCATCCCACTACAAGGAAATTCCCTGTAGTGGAGGTTATAGCTGAAGCCCACCGTAAAAGAGGTCAAAAATCCATTTATGGTGGATGTTTCTAGCAGAGGCGAGCGAGCAGAGGTTTTAGCTGATATTTTTTAAACGGTGCATTTCCTACTATATTGTACTAGTGCGGGACGAAATTATACCACACTGCAACAGAGAAAAAATATAAATAAATAAACATTTAATTTAAAAACACGTATTATTTCAATAACCATTCATCAATGTGTTTATATATCATACATGCACTGGGGTGTTATACTATAAACACACTGGTGTGTTTAATACATCTAAACACATTGTACTTTAAATTTATATTTTTATTAAGAAATCTAATACCAGTGCGCATGATAATCCTAAGTGCACGAGTGTGTGTTTAATAAATAAACTCATCTTGAGTCTACTACAAAGGATTTCGTTGCAAAATTTGTTTAAATTGCATTTACAAACCCTACTTGATGGTGCATCAATATAATATATGCATCGATGCATTTTTATTTACCAAACACACTGGTTGTCATCATTAAAAAAAAATCGATGGAAAACCCGTTAACCTTTCTTAAAACCCTATTATCTGTTGCGTCGGGTTTTCCTCCCACACAGGTGCATTTTAACTGAAAACACATTGAAACTGGGTTTAATAAAAAAACAAATTGAGAGGTAAAATTCATTTTTACCACTACTCAATGAATTTCCTCCTAAATGCACCGGTGCAAAAACTTATCCACTTGGACGCCTTCACATTCGTGGTTCATGTGGACACATTCTTAATCTGTATTGGATGATGCTACTAGTTTGAATTTTGACAAATGGTGGTCAAAATTCAAATTTTGCATACATCACCAGGATGACTCCCTGAAGGGAAATTAAACAAGTAAGTTATTTATTACCTCATAAATTAATTTTTTAAGGGCTTAATATTTTGAATTAATCCTATATTTTATGTATTTTTAAAAATAATTCAAAAACTCTATGTATTGCGTTCAAGTCATTTGACTCACACTAGATTGCAGTGCACCCTATAAATTTTACAAGACACATCGCAAATGGTGTGATCCAAATGGCTAGAATGCAATTCTTCCCATAAATATGTAATAAAAACATAAAATTTGCAAAACGGTGCATTCTATAATTTTGAGCATCGGTATTCTGGTTCCCTCCAATTCATCATACGGACCTGAAAACATAAAATAAAATAAATAAATAAGTAAATTATGAAACATAAAATAAAATAAATAAATAAGTAAATTATGAGGTGAGCCTAGGGAATGTCATGAAACCAATATCATTGCTCTGATGTGTCCTTGGCGCACTAGGAAGATACACATTGGAATGTAAAAAATAAAATGAACATAAAAATGGTAATTGATAGGTTCAATATTTTAGAGTATCGGTTTAGGGGTGCACTTAAATATAACAAATTCACAGTTTAACATTACATGATAAACAAAAAAACTAAATATACAGTGCGTCTAGGGAATTTAAGTGCACTATTAGCAGTGCACTTACATTCCATAAGCGCATTGTAAAGATTTTTTAAAATTTTAGTAACAATTTTTTAATAAATAGTGCATTTAGTTGAAGTAAACACACTATTAACATTGTGCTTACTTGAACTAAATGCACTGACGACGTATTATTTAACCATTTTACAAAATTATAATGTCGGTGCACCCATTCCATGTCAGTACACTGGTGCCGATGCTCTGACATGACATGGGTGCACCGACATTACATTTTTCGAAAATGTTTAACGATGCATTCATAGAATGGGAATCACCATTGTGTTAATATGATTTTAGCACACTGTTAGGTCCAATTTATAAATTGTGTCGATACGTCGGATATTTGATGCAACGTTTAGATTAATTTTAAATATATTAAAATATAGTATCAGTGAGGTAGGATTGTAATAGCACATTGTAAGTGGTACATTTGTTAAAATAAAGCATCGTTGACGGTGTGCTTCTATTATTTTGGTGCACCAGTAATAATGATTTTTTTTTTCGGAAAAAAAACTATTATTGATGTTATTAACAAAATAATTTAATTGCATGAAATATGTGAAACAAATACATGAGTGGTGACATGCTACTCAAAATGAGCATTCTCATATTGACTAATATAACATGGTTAAATAATGGGAGGCTAGGGAGAGGAAGAGATATTTGTACCCTTTCCCCATTACTTCTTAGACTAGACAACTCTGAGGACTATGTTAGCACTGGAAAAGAACCAGAGGTTGTGAAGGCTCGTTACCAAGTAACAACAGAACCACTTTCGAAGAGAGAACTCGCCTTCAGCTCTTCTGAGAGGGATCTCTCACCAAATATTAACAATGCTAGATATGTAAAAGTGAAAATATGAATTGTTTGTAAGGGTGGTTGAAACAGAACATAGAAGCATTGGGTGATGGAGTCAAGATATGTAACAGAAATAAACAAAACTTATGCAGGCAATTTTAACACAGAGGCAAGATAGCCATTTGGTCGTAGTCAAATTATAGTTTTCTGGTGGAAAAGGAAGAGCAAGAACAAACCATTAACATAGAGAATTAAAGAATGAATTATGTATTAACTTTAGAAGAAATTTTTAGTGGATATCTGAAACAATAGATGGAGCATAGTATGTATGAATTTCAAACTGTTATTGTTGCTAGGTTTTTTACCCTAGCTTGTGCGAATGAGCACCTACTAAGGAGAATGGATTCCTTAGTAGCAGTTCAATAATATGTGAAATAAAAGATGCTAAATAGTAATAAAAATTAATCTAAACATGTTCATGAAGCAAAACAGCAAAAAGTAAAGAATGATTTTTTATTGATCTGACCTCCAATGTGGAGGTTGGTGAAGCCCATTGTGCTGATCCGAGAGGTTGCTCCAATCTCCAGCTGCTCCTTCTCTTTCTCCAATGGTGGAAATGGGCCAAAAGGGGCTCTCACGGTGAAAGTAGCTCAAGGGTGAGCTAGGGTTTCAAGAGCAATTTTGGCAGAGGCAGGATACTTGTGATTGTGGATGTGAAATAAGGGGTCTCCATCACTTATTTATAGTGGTGGAGTGCCGGTTTAGGGTTAGGGTTTCAGCTGTTTAGGGTTTTTTCCTCCTTTTTCTCATTATTTTATATTTTTTCTTCCTTTTTGGAGATTTTTGCTTTTTTGGAGGAATTTTGGATATTTTTGGAGAAAAAGAGGGTTTTATGGCCTTTTGGAGGCTGTTTAGATGGTTTTATGGGTTTTTGATGGAAATATGGTAGGAAAATGGACAAATGAGCCATGTAATGGGGTAGATGAGGTAGTGAACCCTTTTTGGGTGTTAACGGATTGCCCCCTAATGTGTGAGGGCAGGAGCTCATCATATGGCCGATGGACATCATAAGTCATATTCGTTTTTCCTGGGGTGTGGAGAAGAGAAGGAACCAACTGAAGCCCGGAACGACGATCTCGAACCAACTGCAAGGACTGAAAAGTACATAACCTCAATAATGGATGAGGAATCATCTGATCATCTGGACGAGGCGGGAATACCCATGCTCGTATCAAGATACATAACAATAACTGTGAGGCCCAAAAATAGGAACCTGTAGGATACATAGAAATCCACTGTGTATATCATAAGGGTCCAGAAGGGACACAAATCTGGAACATACTGCTGGGCTGACCATGTCTGAGCTGAACAACTGATGCACTGGAATGACAGCAGTGCTACTGAATGTGGTTCCAAAGGAACTAATGAGCTGCTGGATCAAAGTGACAACGGTCATACTTGCAATGGTACACTGATCTGGAACCGAACTGGGTACTCAAGGAAGCATGGAACTGGATGGCTTCCGAATACAATCGCCAACGTAGCCCGGACATCCATGGGAACATATAACTGGCCGTTCCAAAGTGACTCACCAATGTGCTAGAATCAAGGGAAATCCGGGGTCTTCGACACATAATGGAAAGGATATACATCCTGCGCGATTCTCAACGATGCGATTAAGGTGCTGAAGTCGAGCATGTGAGAAACAACTATTCGGAGAGGCAATGATGACTCCTCCAAAAATGGTCCATAGGCACTCACCACAGATGGTGATGGGTCCAAGGCGCAGGGGCCTCTAGGTCTATCCTCTGGAATAGAGGGGCTGTCGTCGACAGAGGGAGACCTGCAACTATCAAGGCAATGATGTTTCCTTGACAGGAGCGCAAGGTGGAAAACCAAAAGGTGATAGTACTGATGGCAGGATTGATAAACTGGGGGGAATAACTGGGCAAGTAGAGTGGGTGGACTCAAACTTCCTTTGTTCAGAGTATGATGGCGGGGATGATCGGGCAGCATATGAAACTGACTAGTGGTAAGGGGGTCATAGTTGTATTGGATCTGGGAGGGTGACTGGGCTAAGGGAGACTCAAGCTATGGTAAAATGGAAGGAGACTGTAGAATACTCTAAATAAAGGCGACCTAATTGGGGGTGCTGCCGAGAGGATCGATCATAGCACCAAGAGGCACGGGTGGACTTCTTCATGGGTTAGGGAATTAGAAGAAGTGTGTATATAAAATGGTACTGTCATGTGGATTTTACGAGCCCATGACAGTTCATGCTCGTGGTTGCTTTGAATTTTAAGGAGTCTGAAAGCAAATAAGAAGACTCTGAAGTAATAGAATGGTACTGTCGTGTGGATTTTACAAGCCCAGGACAGTACATGCTCATGGTTTCTTTCAATTTTAAGGAGTCTGAAAGCAAATAAGAAGACTCTGAATTAATGGCCAGGCAAGGAGGAAGTGTTCAATCAAGGAACATTTATGATGACCAGGACTGAGGGTGGGGGGGAACACTGGTGGGCCTCCTTGCGGGGTGAATGAATGGTGGCAAAATAACGGAACATTTGTAGTATGACAGGAGTGGATGGCTCATGTAAAAAGTATGGAACAATCTGATGGCGGCCGATGTGGCGCGTACATTGAGGCAGCAAGATGTCGGGACACAATGTTGAAATTGTACTAAGTGAGAGCGAGAAATGATCTCAAGCATCATCACGAGCTCGGAAAAATGAATCTGGTGATATAAAAAGTGTTAAAAATGGAGAGCGATCGAAGGGGCACGCAAACCGAGGCGACTAGCGATGTCTAAAAAATGGGCAAAAATTGACGTAGAAAAAATAATGCAATGAGGTGACCATCGTGACGGCATGTGGATGCTAATTCCAATGGTGGAAATAGGTACTATTTGCACGGTCCACGTGGGGTGGACCGCAGGTTAGGGGGTTGGAGCCGCGGTGGGGTGCTTCCTGGGCCAGCAATATCAATTTGGATGACAGGTGAGATGTTGGCCATGTTACCCTCTTCGAAGGCGTCAGGAGCAGGAATAGGGTCCTTGAACCAGTCGACCTTGTGGGGAAGGAAGTCTTTGGATTCAACGGAAAATTGGGTAGCAGTGTTAGAGAAGGATACCTCTGGGAGGAATTAGGAACGATGGTGCATGTCATCCCAGGGATACTCTGGGGCAGTGAGAGCCTCGAGAATCTCCTCATCAGTACGGAATGTTTGTGTCGTCAAGTCGGTTAACGAGGGAGTAGTGATGGAAGAGATCATATATATGGTATTAACCTCTTCGGAAGAGGAAGAGACCGGGGGGTGGATTTCCTCAATGGTGAGTGGTGCCGTCTCTAGATCCAGATTGTTCATCTCAAAGAGAGTTGCTCTGTAATTGGGGAGATCGGGATAGTGATTTGTGTAATGCCCATAGATACCGCATATGGAATAGGAGTGGTTAGTGCGCAGGGACTTGTCGTGAGATGTAGGGGTTGGATCAAGGTAGAAAACTGGGATAGTGGGGTCGTCATCAAGCAGTTGCATGTATTCCTGTAACGCCAGTAACTGAGGACATAGGTGAGTTGCATGGCCCAACTCGTCGCACAATGCGCATTTGGGAGGAGCACGAAACACAGGGGGGTTTTTTACTGTCTTAGGAGGTGGGACAACAATGTAAGGTTGGGGGCCTCTGCCCCCAGTGGGTTTGGTAAGAGGAGGGGGGGGTTCGTGGAGGACGACGGGGTAGCGATACCGGGAGGTGGTTGACTAGTAGTGACAATGGGTTGCACCGGTTGCAGGATGACATTTGGTGTCGGCGGGGGAACGGGAGGCAAAAGATACCAAACAGGTAATCCTAAGGTTAACCCAGGAAGGCTGAGGGTGGCCATGACTGGGGCGCTAACTACTCCTGAGGGAGGGAAGAGGAAAGGAATGGTATGGATGGGTGTAGCACCAATGTGACTAGGTACCAAAGGGGGTTGAGGCAACAAGGGTGGTTTATTAGTAGGAGTTCGCATGTTATGGGACAGGGTACATAGGTCGGACACTTCAGTAGCAGGTGACGGGGGTGGAATAGATGGGAAGGTTGAGGTCATTGGTGCGTCAAAGTAAACGCCCGTCCCCAAAGAAGAAACGAATGAGGTGGTGGCATCCGAAACAGGTTGTTCAATCATGGGGAGAACATTTTCGGGTGCCGCGGGGGCATTGGGATCATGGTAAGTGAGTTGGTCAACCTTGACCACGCGTCCCTCATGGGGGAACATCATGGTACGAAAAACGGTAGAAGCAACTGCCCGCATGGCATACATGTAGCTGCGGCCAAGTAAAAGGTTATAATCAAGCTGTGCATTGATAACCTCGATGTTTATGAGGACGGTTTTTCCAGCCAGCTGGATGGGGACGTTAGTTAATAGGCCTTGTGGTTGAGCTGAACGGCCGTCGTAGGCTCGCAACACAGCAGAGGACTGCTGGAGAGGGGGGGATCCCATTTTCTGCCAGATGGAGGTGGGCATGACACATGTAGAAGCACCTTCATCAATAATGCATCGATGGACGACAACATTCCGAATGGAAACAGAAACTTGGAATTCCAAAGTGGAAGGCAGGCGAGGTTCGGATTGGTCCAAATCAAATGCCATTAACTGCGAATCATTTGGATCGATAGCCCCAATGGCTGAGAGTAAAGTCTTGCGCTGCGAAGGGCAGTTTTTTAAGACTTCTAACGCAGACATGGCTGTGGGGGATTGGGCTAAGTCATCGACAATGTTGTAGTTTGACGCAGCCCGCGCATTGGGGTTATTGTTGATACGGCGAAGTGGGAAACGGGGCGCTTTGGGAGCGCCATCTAGTGGAGGTGGAGGTATGCGTAACGCTTGATCAGTGGGATGAGCGTTAGTGGGTTTATCGGTGGGAGGAGCTTCAGGGGTGGAGCCATATTGGTTTCACCGAGTCTGTAGGTTGACCTCATCGGAGGACATCATCAACAAGTGGTAGGTCCCTGAGTCAAACATGGATTGATCAGGAGCAGTGTAAGTGATTTGTTGGGTTGGTGCGTTAGCTTGAGGGGGAACCAATGGTTTAGTGTTCACTACGCCTTGGGTTGGTAAGGGGTTTTGCAACACCAAAGGTGGCTGCTGAGGTTGTGGAGGATTGGGTGATGCTTGAGGAGCCACCTGCCCTTGGCGGTGTGCATCAGCAGCCCAAAGTTGCCGCACTCACTCCATATGTGGACAAAAATGTGTGTAGTGGCCATAGACCCCGCAAATAGAACACGGAAAGTTTGTTCACAAATTGGGGTTTTTAGCCTGCTTGGGCGGGCAATCAGGGTTTTGGTTAGCAGGGGCCGCATTATTACTAGCGGGAGGAATAGGGTGTTGACCAGCTTGCTCAGTCGGTTGGTTGTTCCCACGATTTCGGCCTCTGCCGCGGTTTTGTTGGCCCTGGTTGCATTGGTTGTTCTGGTTTTGCTGCTGGTTTTGTTGAGCGTAAACTTGCCCTTGGACAGTAGGTGGATTCTGAGGTTGCGCAGGGGCTAGAGCAGGCTGCGGTGGATGATATGTAGGTGGAGGCTGTGCAGGTGCAGCAACCTGAGGGTGTTGCTGATAGTGCTGTGGAGCAGGTTGTGGGTTTGCCACAGGGGTTGGCTGTGGCGGGTAATAAACGAGTTGGGCTTGTGACGGCGTAGGGGCTGGTGCAGCCTGCTGGTGATAGTAGGGCTGAGGTGCGACCGAGGGGGGTAAGCGGGAGTCATAGGACCGAAACACTGAGGTGGACATGAGGGTCCATGGGAATGGTGGTGATGTGTCATGGGAGCATACTGGTTGGTTGCTCCAGACTGTGAGGTAGCCCACGAAGGGTCAGGGCCAGGGGTAGGACGGGCTATGGAAAATGGTTGAGGCTACGAAGATACATGGCCAATGATGCCGTCGGCAGCGTGGGATGCCCCCGACGCATCGTGCTGGGAGGAATTGTCGTGAGGGGCGTCAGGTATAATGGTATAGAGATAGCTTGACTGGGAATA
>LPNX010781361.1:20686-67326 GCA_001517045.1 Pseudotsuga menziesii | reverse complement strand
CTTAAGGATGGCCTCTTCTTCAGACTGGGTTTGTTCGGATGCTACATCCTTAGCAATGATAGGAAGGAGGGATTTGAGGAACCAGTCTAGGAAGATCCGGTCATCTAACTTGATCTTGCATAAACTACGGCATCGACGCCATTCATGAATGTGATCCGTGATGTGGGTAGCCGTGTTTTGTCTGCATGATAGTAGGATCTCAACGCCTGCGTCACAGCGGACAGGTAACTGGAAGAACTGCAGGTAGGTCGAGGCAAGGGAAGTAAAGGTGGCATGGGTTCCATGGGGTTGTTCGATATACCACTTGGCAGCAGAGCCAGTGAAAGTGCGCTGTAATAAACGGAGGCAAATAGAGTCGTCTACTATGGAGTTGGAGGAACACCATAGATGGAAGGACATGATATGGTTTTGTGGGTCCTCACCTGCCTTGCCCTCGAACTTAGGGATGTCAGAGGGGAGCTTGGTGGGCATGTGAGGCCACGCAGGGTCGTGTCGGATGGGGTCATTGGTTAATCTAGCTAGGTCAGGCAGGTTGAGGCTAACCATGAATGGAAAACTGGATGAATAATGTGACACGGTAGTGGGTTGGATTAAGTTGGGGCTGATGCCCCCAAGTGGAGGGGTAATGTGAGGGAGGTTGCCCCCAAGTGTGGGAACTAAGGTGGTATAGGACGGACCTGCACCACCATGGGTGGTATGAGTCACTGATGGAGTGAGAATAGGTATTCCTGCTACGGGAATAGGTGCCGTGAGGGGAACGGTAAATGGGGGCCCCATGGAGGGCATACCCATAGCAGGTGTGGTAACTGGTGTAGTGGTGGATGTGCCACCGACGGTCCCAACCAAGATGGGAGTGGGAGTCACGCCAGCCATGGGGATAGTAGGGGCAGTGTAAAGGGGGTTCTCAGACTCTGGCTCAGAATCAGAGGTAAAATAAAGGGCGTCAGTATCTGGTGACGGAGCCCTATGCCGCTGACGAGTGGAGTCAAGTGACAAGGCTCAAGATCTATGATAAGTGGTATCAAGTGATGATGATCTGTGTCAAGGACGGGTGGTGTCAAGTGAACCGTGTTGTAGGGGCTCGCCTCTAAGGCGCCGAGAATGTCTCGGGGACTCAATGGTGACAAATGGTGTCAAATCTCTGTGGGTTGAGGTAACTACAAAATAGCTCAAAAACCCTAGTGCAACCGAGTGTGCAGAAGGAGAGCTCAAAAAATAGGGTGCTTAGGCCAACAATCAACTCAAAACACCCACTGTAACAGCTGTGTTACAATAGGGGGAGTGTCAAAAAAAATGGTCAGAATACCAACAAGCAGCAGGTTTTCTAAAAATAAAAAACGGTGGACTCACTAGACCAACAGGAGGTAAGGGAGCATGCAAACACCTAACTAGAAGTATTATGACTCAACTAGACATATCCTCTGCAAGGTGATGAAATCCAAGTCAGACAATATGAATAGGAAAGCCAAGTGGCTAAGGTATCCCCCTACCGGGAGGGACACCGGGTAGTCAAATCCTATAAGAATGGCAACTAAGATACCTCGTCCATGACACGTCCAGAAAGGTAAATCTACCGCTTGGTCCTTTAACCGCAATACCCCTATACAGGGATATCCTGAGAACTGCAAAAGGTATCCCTTCAGTTACTGAATGGATTTTGGTATTCCACTCAGACCTCCGGAACCAATCTCACGACTTCAACCCTCCTAAGGGAGAGGCCCTCTAATAAACCGGTTGTGACCGTGTCAAAAAATACTAGGGGATTTTGGTTCCCTATTTGGACAACAACTATGTCTCAAGTGTAAGTAACCGAGGGGTGTTTTTGGAATCCTATCCCCCCGATCCTACCTAACTACAAAAATTCTTTTGTGTTCCCCAAGTGGGGTTAGAATGTTGGTTGAGTTAAGTAGTTTTTAAGTATCACTTTGAATTAGGTGACAGATTGTGTGCTTGTGAGGTTATGAACCCAGAAGAGAAGTGCCACACACCACGGGGGCAACTTCCTAAATAACAATAATACTGAATGAAAAAAAAATTTACCATGCAAAATTTTCTGAATAAACAATGCTGAAAATTTTTTATTTTTATTTTTTTAAAATTCTGTAAAGGGGGACAAAAATGCTGTTGCAGAAAAGGCTGTAGGACTGCAGGTAGAATAGATGGCTGTGCAGGTGCAGAAAAAATGGCAGCAAAGGGGCTGGGTTCAAAAGCAGGAACAAGTGCAAAAATCAGATCGCAGGTCTGGGGCGAAATCGCGCTGTCGGACCGCGGGTTTGAAGGAAACAGGTGTGCACAGGTCGCGGCTGTCTGGCCTAAAGCTGCGGTCGGAACGCAACAAATAGGAAAAAAGTCGCGGTCGAGCCACAGGAAAAAAAGACGACAGACGCGGTCGGGTCACAGCTTAATAGATGGAAAGGCGCGGTCGGGACGTGGGTAAAACGGCCAACAGACGCATTCGGGTCGCAGGAAAGGGCCTGAAAAACACGGTCAGGACGCGTCTGCGGAGGAAAAAATTGCGGTTTACGGCGGCCGAAAACGACAGCCGAAAGGACAAAACAGGAAATAAAATAAAATAAAAACCAGCGGAGTCGCCAAAACTGTTGCTAGGTTTTTAACCCTAGCTTGTGCGAATGAGCACCTACTAAGGAGAATGGATTCCTTAGTAGCAGTTCAATAATATGTGAAATAAAAGATGCTAAACAGTAATAAAAATTAATCTAAACATGTTCATGAAGAAAAATAGCAAAAAGTAAAGAATGATTTTTTATTGATCTAACCTCTAATGTGGAGGTTGGTGAAGCCCGTTGTGCTGATCCGAGAGGTTGCTCCGAGATCCAGCTGCTCCTTCTCTTTCTCCAATGGTGGAAATGGGCCAAAAGGGGCTCTCACGGTGAAAGTAGCTCAAGGGTGAGCTAGGGTTTCAAGAGCAATTTTGGCAGAGGCAGGATACTTGTGATTGTGGATGTGAAATAAGGGGTCTCCATCACTTATTTATAGTGGTGGAGTGCCGGTTTAGGGTTAGGGTTTCAGCTGTTTAGGGTTTTTTCCTCTTTTTTCTCATTATTTTATACTTTTTCTTCCTTTTTGGAGATTTTTTTTTTTGGAGGAATTTTGGATATTTTTGGAGAAAAAGAGGGTTTTATGGCCTTTTGGAGGCATTTTAAGCCTTTTGGAGGCTTTTTAGATGGTTTTATGGGTTTTTGATGGAAATATGGTAGGAAAATGGACAAATGAGCCATGTAATGGGGTAGATGAGGTAGTGAACCCTTTTTCGGTGTTAACAGTTATACACAGATTTCAGACATGAAAGAAAACATAACGGGGGAGATAAAGTGGAAAAAATTAACATGAGAAAGGAAGCAACATACTGTAACACAAACAACACATGAATCCCTGTGAAAAACACCAACTTCGGCTCCACAACTTTATTAGAAAGCTCTTGAAAACATACAACACAAAAGGTACATTGGTTCCAACCCTTTCTCCTTCTTCAGGAGGTACATTTATAGTGTTTTTTGGACTTCCTAAACCAACATTTGAGAATAAAATTTTTTTACAAACTGAAGAACATCTTCTAACAAACTTCATACATGGCCTACACACCACAATTCACATAAGACAAAAATAAAATACGGACTACTAAAAAAACATGCTAAAAACAACTCTCTTGCATATACCAAATGGTGACATCCATGTGAAAACCAAAAGAGGTTTTTGTAATTTTCCATGTTCCCAACAAAACACATGTCTTTGTTTCCTTTGATTCAGCTCCAGCTCCTCAGGATCGGATTTTGAAACTAATGACTCAGACAGTAAACCTGTAAATTTCTGGAAAAATACCTTGTGAATAGCTTTTAAATTCCACCAAATTGTGAAACTTGTGTAAAAATTGAAGGAGGCTTTTGAAGGTAGTCCCGTGATGAAGAAAAACATCTCTCATTTTCCTGAAATTGAACTCCATTTGGCTGAAACAATTCTTTGAATTTGATGTCTAAAACAATCCTTTGGAAAACCTGAAAATGGCATGTACAACTCACTTTGTTTCTCCTAAAATATATCACCTGTGTAACAAATTAAGGATTTTATTGAATATAATCATGTTCATAAGATAAACCTCATTCATTTTTGAAAACTTGTTACTGGTTTTCCAGAAACAATTGATTGAAATAACTGACTAAAACAGTCATTTAAAAATCTGTAAATTTTCTCTCTAAAGATGACTTTGAATCTCTCAATCCACAGAACCTATGAAAAAATTGAGAGAGGTTATTGTATATAGGTGTGTTATGAAGAAAAACCTCTCTCGGTTTCTAAAAAAACACCTCTTTTTGTTGGAAATGGCTTCTTGAAATTAATGATGCAAACAATCATTTTCAGGGAAAAACTTGCCTGGTTGCTTCAACAAATGCGTGCTGATTCTCTTTATGATAAATATTCTATCTCTAGTGATACAGGTGTATATGAGCATACATAAAATGATCTGTTTTAACTTTCCCACTATATAAAATTTTGTTGATTTTTAAAAACATAGACAACCAACACTTTCACCAAGCAGAATATTTCACAATCGTCAATCTAATTTTCAAATTCAACATGTGTCCTAAGCTTCCCACCATTTAAAATTTCACTGATTGAAAAATTCACTTACCTCGTGCAAGTTCACGACGTGAAATTTTCCTCCTCCATGGATTTGATTAGCTGGGTGACGGATGTTGGGCACGCGTTTTTAATTTGACCACGAGCAAGTTTATTTCGCGAATTTGAAAATGTAGTTTCTCTGTGCAAGTTGATATCGTGAAATTTTCTCTGGTCATTGAATGAAAGTGATTATCATCTGCGTCGTTCATTTTCAATTTGATTTGTCGGACAATGCTGGATTCCTAAAATGAGCCCGTGTTTAAATGCAATATGAAGCATAACAATTGATCTTTTGCTCCATACGTGGTTTTAACAATGCTTATTATCTGTCGGAGCCTGGTCCACTGATTCAGGTATTGAAACGCTGATAAAATGAGGAGAAGCTCGACAAAAATTGCTCGAAGGTCTATTTTGTAACCATAGTAATCCTAATAATAGTGAGCAATGTCATAAAAATACCTCTTCTGAACGAGAAATAGCATAATCGTATTGCTCCCTAGTGGCATCATCCTTCAAAATATCATAAGCATTTTCTATTTTCACAAAAAACTACCATTCCAAACATTCTCAAATGCTTCTCCTGAAACCATTCTTCAAAAGGAAGATACTCAAATCTTAAAAATTGTAAAAACGAGTAGTTGAATATGACAGTAGAAACGCCCGTAGTAAAGAAACTTCGGCAAATCACATCTAAAAATATTACTAAGCTCCTCTTTGTATTCCCTTCTTATACTCAATGGCTCTCTTCATTATCTTCTTATTCATTTTCTTTCTCATGTGTGAAAAGCATGGACCGACAAGAATAGCATATCATCTTTTATAAATTCTGCAAAGGAAATTTTCCCACATGCAATCGAAGGTTTGTCAATTCATTGTTTATATACCCCCATATATTCATTATATCATAAGGAACAAATGATGTAATATTTGTGGTGTGCTTGACGCTTGGACTTTAGTGGATGACTTTGGCTGGTAGTGGGTTGATGTGGTGGTGTACATACTTTGGTATGGCATGAAAACCTTTCCACAAAAATACCCACATCCATATTGGCCTTTGGGATTATAAAAATAAGCTTCATTTATTTTTATAGTAAAAATAAACTTTATTTATTTTTATAAAACCTAAATTTGACCCACTTTCATAAAATGTGATTTATAAACTTTTTGCAAAATATATTTATCCATAAAGAATAATCTTTTCTTTATGGAATATTTCATTTTTAACCAAAGACCTTTAATTCTTTTGATCAAAACACCTTTAGAACCTTCTCTTCTTGCAGACCTGGGAAATTTTTATAAATTGCTTAGTGGGAAGAATTTGAAAACCACCCGATCACCAATATATCTTGAAATCAATTCAATGATAGCACTAACTTTCAGCAAAAATAAATAGTGCTAACAGACTGTTGGCCTCCTGAAATTCTATTAGGATGTTACATCCCTTAAGGGAAACTCTGCATTATTATGTCAGTTCATACAACATTGGGATCATCAAAGGCAAGGATTTCATGTTGGTGGCATTCAGTGGTTTCCAACCCACTAAGGAGGATATTTATTTCATCATTGGGCTATCTAGGAGAGGGGAGGATTTAATCCATTTCCTCGATGTCACAGATGGTGCTGTAGCAAAGATTCAACTAGACTTTTGGTGCTTGATGTGGTGGTGTATGGCCCACACCATTTTAGTGCTTTACTTTTGGTTGTTCTGTCAATGTGGTGAGCGCATAATTTTGTATGGCATGAAAACCTTTCCACAAAAATACCCACATCCATATTGGCCTTTGGGTTTATAAAAATAAGCTTCATTTATTTTTATAGTAAAAATAAACTTTATTTATTTTTATAAAACCTAAATTTGGCCCACTTTCATAAAATATTCTTTATAAACTTTTGCAAAATCTATTTATCCATAAAGAATAATGTTTTCTTTATGGAATATTTAATTTTTAACCAAAGACCTTTATTTTTCTCAAAACACCTTTAGAACCTTCTCTTCTTGCAGACCTGGGAAATTTTTATAAATTGCTTAGCGGGAAGAATTTGAAAACCACCCAATCACCAATATATCTTAAAATCAATTTAATGATAGCACTAACTTTCAGCAAAAATAAATAGTGCTAACAGACTGTTGGCCTCCTGAAGTTCTATTAGGAGGTTATATCCCTTAAGGGAAACTCTGCATTATTATGTCAGTTCATACAACATTGGGATCATCAAAGGCATGGATTTCATGTTGGTGGCATTCAATGGTTTCCAACCCACTAAGGAGGATATTTATTTCATCATTGGGCTATCTAGGAGAGGGGAGGATTTAATCCATTTCCCCGATGTCACAGATGGTGCTGCAGTAGAGAGTCAACTAGACTTTTGGTGCTTGATGTGGTGGTGTATGGCCCACACCATTTTGGTGCTTGACTTTTGGTTGTTCTGTCAATGTGGTGAGCGCATACTTTGGTATGGCATGAAAACATTTCCACAAAAATACCCACATCCATATTGGCCTTTGGGTTTATAAAAAAAAGCTTCATTTATTTTTATAGTAAAAATAAACTTTATTTATTTTTATAAAACCTAAATTTGACCCACTTTCATAAAATGTGCTTTATAAAATTTTTGCAAAATCTATTTAGCCATAAAGAATAACCTTTTCTTTATGGAATATTTCATTTTTAACCAAAGACCTTTAATTCTTTTGATCAAAACACCTTTAGAACCTTCTCTTCTTGCAGACCTGGGAAATTTTTATAAATTGCTTAGCGGGAAGAATTTGAAAAACACCCGATCATCAATACATCTTAAAATCAATTTAATGATAGAACTAACTTTCAGCAAAAATAAATAGTGCTAACAGATTGTTGGCCTCCTGAAGTTCTATTAAGAGGCTACATCCCTTAAGGGAAACTCTGCATTATTATGTCAGTTCATACAACATTGGGATCATCAAAGGCATGGATTTCATGTTGGTGGCATTCAGTGGTTTCCAACCCACTAAGGAGGATATTTATTTCATCATTGGGCTATCTAGGAGAGGGGAGGATTTAATCCATTTCCCCAATGTCATATATGGTGTTGCAACAAAGAGTCAACTAGATTACTCTCTGAGATATATCAATGATTTGGTTTTCCATCCGTCTAATTTCAAGTGAGCACTAGGAAGCTTCGAATCTCTACTTTTGGCGAAGAGGACATATGTTCGTCCCTCTTATGCTTACGACATTGGAACACTCCAGAAACTAATGGAAATCATAATAGTTGCCCCTTACTATATTATGTTGCCTCTTTAGTGCAGAGACCTAGATGCATTAGGTGGTATGCCATATTTGCCAACATCTTTGTGATGATTTGGATAGTTGTTGTGTATTCATTGATGGGAGGTCCAACTTCCCTTTCGGTTCAAAGTTTTTTGTTTATTTTTTGAGAGTTTTTTTGCCACTAGGCCATCATTTGAGTGCCTACCTACTAGGATGACAACTGAGTTGGGTATGAACATGCGGGGGTAGAGGATTCCTAAGAGGGGGGAACCTAAGCTCCCAGCTAGGATCACCTCAGATGTGCTAGAGATGATGGACAATGACGATGACCATTTACTTGATATGGTTATGTATCTATATGCTGGCTTGTACTAGAGAGGGTGCTCTGAGATCTTCTTCATCCACCTGATGAGAGATGTAATATTAATATTATGTTTAAATTACTATAGTTGCATTTTATTCTCTTTATACTTGATGCAAATGAAATATGTTATAAATATTTTTTTTTAATGAAATTATCTAATTGTTATTGTGTACTATATATTTTGTAGATATTGGCAAATTTGATGCAGAGATTGCATAACATCCTCCCACTCATGATGATGAGGATATGGAGGAGAAGAATCAAGTCGACCCATAGTTGGTTAGTAGATATCCTAGCCACTGTCCACTTAGGCCCCGAGATAGGTATATTCATGATGTGGAAAACATGTTGGCCAAATTGTTGGCAGTTGAAGGTGTTCATCCTATGCGGCTGCATGACATTCATGAGGACCCTAAGATTGTGGAGATATGGATGATTAATCTTCATCATATGAGGTTTTTGATGCAGCATGTTTTCAATGCATGCTTTTAGTTGGCTTCCTCCACTACACCTCCTCCTCATCCTCCACCTCCTCCCCCTCCACCTTCAACATCTCATCCACCTCCTCCTCCTTCGTCTTCGACGTCTCATTGACCTCCTCCTCCACCATGTACTCCAAATCCACCTCTGTTATCATCTAGTCCTCTAATCCTACTTGACCTTCCTCCCAATCCTACATCATCATCTCCTCTACTCATGCTCGATCAACCCTTTGATCCTACTCTATTGGAATTTGTGCAACTACATAAGTTATTCTTATTGCACTTGTATTGTATTTTCTTGAACCTCCTACAGGAGATTATACTGATGTAATTAATCATGTAAACCATAAAAAGAATTAATGTAAACCTTAGGGAATATTAAGTAAAGAAAAGAATAAAATGAATATTATTCTTGTATTTCCCCAAGTTAAGTTTCCCCAGTCAATTAGACAAGTCGTCCTTGTTAGGGTAAATGTCACTTTTTGTAATGTGTATAAATAGAAGGAAAGTGCACCTCGTTTAGACACTCATCGAAAATAAGCAAGTTCGCTCTCTCCTAGATAAGTTCACAACATCAACTNCTCTCTCTCTCTCTCTCTCTCTCTCTCTCTCTCTCTCTCTCTCTCTCTCTCTCTCTCTTCTACTTTGTTCTCATAAGTTATCATATCTATACAAAGGTTGTTGGGTTTTTTCCGATTGGGTTTCCCAAGATAAACTCTTGTGCTATTTATTTCTATGCTTTGTCCTTCTTCTAGAGATCCTATTTTTCATTTGCAATTAAGTTATGCTGCTATAATCTTGTAAAAATTAACATGGTATCAGAGCAGTTCTAGAAGAGGCCATTGCTGGAAGCTAGGGTTTTACCTTCTAAGGCCTTACCTCATCTCTTTAGTAGAAAAAAAGAGTTGTGGAAACTTCAGTCTAGGGTAGGCGCATCTTTTGGTGAAGAAAAAATCAAATTCCAGGAAGTTTCATTTTTTACCTAATTCCATCATTGCAGAAATTAGGGTTTCAAGTTTTTTTTTTATCAGGACACTATTTTGAATCGACCTCACCTTACCTCAATTCATCTTGATAAGGTGCATCTACCTGTGTGATCAGTTTCTTTAAATTTAAAAGTTCATTTTTTACCTAACTCCTGCTAGGGTTTCCAGTTTAGATCTGCAAACAAGATGATTAGAATGAAGGTTGAAGATCATCTTGATGGGGATACCAACTTCATTATCCTGGAATCCTAGATTTGTTCTCATCCTAGAATAAAATGGTCTCTTGAAGTTTGTCAATGAAAAGGTTTTAGAACCAGAAGCTGAAGAAGAGAAGTCCTAGTGGAGGAAGAGTGATGCTAAATCAATAAGGATTATGGTGGACTCCGTCAAGGATCACTTGTTTCCGCAATTCTCAAAAAATAAGACATATAGGAATATGTTCAAGACTCTAAATAATTTATTTTAACACATTAGTATCATTGTGACTCTCACATTGAGGAACCAACTATCAAACATGAAGATGACCAAGTTTGAATTCATCGCCTCATACTTCATGAGGATCACCGAACTTCAGGAAAACCTAAGGGCTGGTGGAGATCACATTGAAGATAAGGATATTTTCTTGACCACTCTAAATGGTATTCCTCCATTTTAGGATTCTTTCTTCTAAATCATAAGTGGTCGAACCAAGCTACCCAAATTTGACAAGTTATGGGAAAATCGCACTCAGGAAGAGACAAGGATTGTAGCAAGGCAAAGAGTCCATTGTACCCAAGTTGAGGAGAATCAAGACTTCATCACTCATGCTAAGAAAGGAAAGGGAAAAGGAAGGAAGTTTCACAACCATAAGCACCAATCTAGGAGACCAATATCTTCTCCATATCAAAGGGAAAAGAAGAAGGATTGATCACCCATACAATGCTATAACTGTAAGAAATATGGTCACTATGCAAGAAAGTGTTTTAGTTCAAACAAGAGGGAGCATGGAGCTTCAAAAACTGATGTGGAAGAAGGTAATCATCACAAGAAACAAAGGAATGAATATTGTATAGAATTCTTTTTCATATTAGCATTATCAAGTACTGTTCCCACCACCATTGATACATGGCTTATAGATAGTGGTGCTTCTAAACATATGACTGGTTATAAAGAGAATCTCTCAGAAGTTCTTGAGAAGGAATATCATCTTTGTGTTGTACTTGGAGATGATTCCAACTACACTATGAAATTATTTGGATCTACCTCTCTTTAGTTAGAATCCAATGGATTACTACACCTAAATGATGTGCTTTATGTACCTAGTATGAAAAGAAACCTTGTCTCCATCTCCACCTTAGAGGAAAAGGGATATAGAGTTGGATTTGCAGATGAAAATGTGCTTGCATGGAACAATAATTCTAGCATGAACACAAAAATAGTGATTGATGTAAGGGAGTATAGCTTTTATCGATTGAGAACCCTACCAACTCAATCTTTAGTCCATGATTCCACCAACATAAGTTAGTTATGGCATAGTACACTATCTCATCTAAACTATCAATATCTCCTAGCATTACGGAACATGGTGAAAGGTCTACTAGTTCTTCATGTATACCATGATGGTATATGTATAATATGTGCACTTGGTAAGAATTCCAAGGGTTCCTTTCAAAAAAGTGAAATCATATCCAAGGGAATATTGGATCTAGTGCACTCTGACTTGTACAAACCTATGACTTATACTTGATTGGGTGGTTACAACTACTATGTAACATTTATTGATGACCACTCATGAAAGACGTGGATATACTTTCTCAAGACCAAGGAATCCGAGGAAGTACCCAGCAAGTTCAAATAATTCAATGCACAAGTCAAGAATCTTTCAGGAAGAAGGATTAATATCCTAAGATTAGGAAATGGTGGAGGATATACCTCTAAATAATTCAATGATTTCTTCAAGGTAGTAAGAATTAAGAGGGAAATCACAGTTCCATACAACCCTCCTCAAAATGGGGTTGTGGAAATAAATAATAGAATAGTTGTGGAGCTAGCCAAATCCAGGATACATGATCAGAGTATACCAATGTTCTTATGGGAAGAAGCATCAAGAACAATTATTTAAGTACAAAAAATATGCCCTCATAAAATATTGAAGAACATGACTCTAGAAGAAGCTTTCATAGGAGTGAAGCCAGAAGTGGGCCACCTTTGTATCTTTAGTTGTCCATTCTAAATTCATGTTCCCAAAGATAAAAGGATGAAGATAAAACCTTTAGGAAACAAGGGTACATTTGTGGGATACAGCGAGTCTTCAAAGGCTCACAGAATATACATTCTAGGATTGAGGCAGATCAAAGCAGTAGGGATGTGACCTTTGAAGAAGAGATGGTTATCTAGAAAGTAAGAGGAACTGATATGGAGATCGATGATGAAGAAGAGATGATATCGTCTCCCCCTCTAGTAGTTAAGAGGGATTTTGAAGAAAAGAATGAACCGATCGGTCCCATTGATCCAATTGATCTAGTTGATGCTCCCACATATATGGAATTAAGACAGAAAAGGAATGTTTGGGAAAAACATACATTCCAGTATGAAGAGGGGCACGAAGATCCACATGGATCCTATCCAGAAACTAAAAGACCTCAGAGTTTCTCAACTTATGTAACATTGATAAGTCACATCATTGACTCAAAATATACCACATATGAAGAAGCATCTAGACACCAAGTTTGGAAGGATGCTATGATGGACAAATTCCATTCCATCATGAAGAATGATGTATGGTAGGTTGTAGCGAGACTTAAGGGGAGTTCAGTAGTGAATTCCAAATGGATTTCAAGATTAAACATGGAGTAGATGGTAGTGTGGAAAAACACAAGGCTAGATTTTTTTCCATAGGATTCTCTCAGAGGGAGGGATTTGACTATGATGAAATATTTGTTCCTTTGGCTTGATATGCTTCCATTAGAACCATTATCTATATTGCTTCAGCTATGGTATGGAAGTTGCATCATATGGATGTAAATAATTCCTTCCTCAATGGTATCATCGAGGAAGAAGTTTACATTGAAGTTTACATTGAACAACCCACGAACAACCATAAGGGTTTATTTTCCGTGGGAAAGAGTCTCACGTATGTAAACTAAAAAAGTCATTACATGGACTCAAGAAAGCACCTTGTGCTTGGTATGGATGGATAGACAGATAACTGGTAAACTTGGGATTCACCAAGAGTGATGCAGATCCCAATCTGTACTACAATATTGTGGATAATGAGACATTGATCTTGGTTCTGTATGTGGATGACTTGTTTCTCACAGGATTTGAGAAACTTATTAAAAGGTGTAAGAAGAAGCTTTCCTCTGAATTTGAAATGGAGGACCTTGGATTAATGCATTACTTCTTGGGACTAGAAGTATGGTAGACGCATAAGGAAAATTTCCTAAGTCAAGGAAAATGCACCATTGATATTTTGAAGAGATTCAGGATGTTGGAATACAAGTCCATGGCTACTTCAATGGATGGAAATATGAAGAAGCTGAGGGAATATTCTTTAGATTTTGATTTGAATGATCCCACCATGTATCGCCAGTTGATTGGATCTCTAATGTATATGAAAAACACTAGTCCAGATATATGTTTTGTTGTGAACACTCTAAGCCAGTTTATGAGTGATCCAAGGAAGATTCACTGGGTTACTACAAAATATGTTCTCAAATACTTACATGGAACTGTGGAATATGAACTAAGATATTCTTCAATATGCGATTTGACATTGCAAGTATTTTCTAATTCAGATTGGGTCGGATGTGTTACAGACGGGAAGAGTACTTCTTGATGTTTCTTCACTTTGGATTCTGCAGTAATTTCCTACTATAGATGGAAGCAGATATCAATAGCACTCAGCACTGCAGAGACCGAGTATATGGATGCGAGTATAACATCCTGAGAATCAATATGGATTCAAAAACTCCTTGCAGGATTGTTTGCTCAGATTCCAGGACCGAATGTGATTCACTGTGATAATTAGAGTTGTATACAGATGTCAGTGAATCCCCTATTTCATGATAAAATGAATCATATAGAGATTCGATGTCACTACATTCATGATATGGTAAATAAAGGTGTTCTTGAGTTACAATGTGTTCCAACATATGTCCAGACTACAGGTATTCTTACCAAGCCTCTTCTTAGGACAAAGTTGTATTACTTTCATAGAAGACTTGGAGTAGAATAAAATGCATCCCTAATGGAGAGGGAAATTTGAGATAGAAATATACATTGCTTTCATACCAGTGCCTCTACTCATTCCATATCTCAACATGGTATGGGAGAAATATCATTGGCATTGTGAGACAGGTAGGTAGCATATGGTCATGTACACTAGTGACCTCTACTCGTTTTGGTTCTCAGCGTGGTATGGGAGAAATCCCATCAGCAGTAGAGATGAACATGTAGTAGATGGTCGTGTACACTACTATCCTCTGCTCTCCCTAGTTCTTAGCCTAGTATGGGAGAATAAATCCCATCAACATGTTGAGATAGGAAGTAAGTAGATGGTTGTGTGCACTAGTGACCACTACGTGTTATAGTTCGAGGCTTGGTGTGGGAGAAATCCCATCGGAAGTAGAGACAAACAGGTAGTATATGTTCATGTACACTGGTGACCACTATTCACCCTGGATTTCATCCTGGTGTGGGAGAAATCCTATCGACATGTTAGATAAAAAATTAGTATATGGTCGTGTGAAGCATTTCCTGGTTCTCGATTAGAAATGAACTTGTAGTATATGAGATGTTGATTGTTGTATTCTCTGATGGACTATGTAGAGTTGTAGAACTAATGGATCTACCAATGGACTGAGTGGATTAGATACATGATGACACCTCTCGACGGATGGAGACTATGTTGATAACCTTTAGGATGTATAGAGATGATCAATACAGGTGATATGTATAGAAGAGACCCATATGTTCATGATGTTGATGATGACCATATCTAAAAAAGTCCTTCCCTGTTGAGAGGGAGTGTTGGAATTTGTGCAACTACAGAAGTTATTATTATTGTACATGTATTATATTTCCTTGTACCTCCTACAAGAGATTACACTGGTGTAATTACTCATGTAAACCATAGAAAGAATCAATGTAAACCATGGAGAATATTAAGTAAAGAAAATAATAAAATAAATATTATTTTTGTATTTCCCCAAGGTAGGATGACTCATTCAATTAGAAAAGTCATCCCTATTAGGGAAAATGTTAGTTTTTGTAATGTGTATAAATAAAAGGCAAGTGCACCTCATTTAGACACTCATCCAACATAAGTAATTTCACTCTCTCCTGGAGAAGTTAGCAACATCAGCTAGGAGTTTTTTCAGGGGTTTTATCTTGGAGAGACCTCTCTCTCTCTCTCTCTCTCTCTCTCTCTCTCTCTCTCTCTCTCTCTCTCTCTCTCTTCTACTTTGTTCTTAGAATCTATCATCTCTATACGAAGGTTGTTGGGTTTATCCCGATTGGGTTTCCCAGGATAAACTCTTGTGTTCTTTTTTTCTGTACTTTGTGTTTCTTCTAAAGATCCTATTGTTTATTTGCAATTAAGTTATACATGCTATAATATTGTTAAAACTATAATACTCATCGAACCGACCATCCACCAGTTCCTACTTCACTTGTTTCTATTTTAGATATTCTCAAAGGGTCATACTCTTTGTCTTGATGGAACTATCCCTCCTGCTCTCAAATCTCTTTTTATTTCTGGTATAAGTATCGATGCCTCTGCCTCTGTTGGAAGAAGTGTTGATATTGCCCCTGACTCTATTGCTATAGGTGATGATGCATCTTGATCTGTTCAGAGAGATACCGATGATGCCTCTACTGGAAGAGGTGAAGCGGATATGTCTTAGCAGTTATTGCACTAGAGATATATTATATTTGACTTATTGTATCATGACTTTTATGTTATATATGTTCATATCTATATATATTTTGCATTTTTCATGTTTATGTTGAGGTCAATTTTTATGTTAATGTTTAATTATTTATGTGGTGAAAATGATGATCATGGAATGTTAATTAATTATTTTTATGTGTATTCTTATTTATGTGTGTTAGATGATGTTTAAATCTGATAGTTATATATGTTACATGAATATGTGACAAAATGTTTATGATGGTACATTCATGAGCTTATTTTCGGTTTTATTTTAATGATGGTATGATGGTATATATGATGGTGTTTATTTTTATGTTTGTTAGATGTTGACAATGATTATAATAATGGTTTTCTTATGTTTATGTCATGAAAATGATGATGATGCATTCACGTTTTTGTTAAAAAATATGGTTATTTTTATGTTAGTATGATTTTGATTATGTTTATGATGGAATGATCATGATTTTTTATGTTTGTTAGGTGTTGAAAATGATGATGATCATATTCTTATGTACTAAAAGAAATTTGTACTATTGAAAAGCATGTGGGTCTTTAAATCACTAAGTATTAATTTAGTCGACAAAAACATCACAATTTGCATTGTAAATTATTGATCAATTTGTGGAAACTCTATGATTTACGATTCTTGTATAATAAGGAAATTAACTCTTCATCGTATATGTCACACCGTATCCTAGTGTAATTAGTTATCCCGTATCTAGGTTATGGAGGAAGATGTTCCATCTTTAGAATATGATTGAATAAATCATTAATATATAAATGAATGATTGATTACAATGGATATGGTCACCTTAAATATGGCTTGGCCATCAAATATTGAAGAGACACTTATCTTCATAAACTATATGTAATATTATTAATTTCTATTACTAATGGTTACCTATTAATTTACTATTTTATTTTTGTAACATTTCCTTCCCCTTAGGGAAGCTTTGTCCTCAAAACTTAGATTATTGATGTCGTCTTTTCATTTTCATTTTGTGTTGAAACAAAGTCATTACTTCATTTATGTCTTTTGTTTTAGAACTTATATTAGGTATGTGGTTGGTCTTTAGGAAATAATTTGCAATTTCCCTTCACTTGTAACTTGAATTTGTACTCCATTATGTTTATTATTGTTGTCCCATTTTCCATATACATGAATACGAGGAATATTTTTGTAACTGGCCATATCAGGCTTTGTTTTAGAAATCGTTTGTCCCATAATACTTAGGATGTCATCATGTAATGTTTCTCTTTTATTATCCTTACAAGTTAATGTGAGAAGTGTCATCTTCTGAGGGTTCTCACACTCAAAATCACCATATAGTGTTACATTTAGGTTTATCCAGGGCGGTAGAACAATCAAGGTAGAAGATGCATCTAAAATATCTGATTTATTTGACTTGAATTCCTTTGCATACTCTAGGATCCATATTTTTTCATTGTATTAATCATCATTAATATTATCAACAACATTGAATTGACTCTTATTGCGATCTTGGTCGAGCCCATTTTTATTGTTATCAATTATATTATTGTTATTTTGGTCATACCTATGATATTTTGTCTCCTTGTCTTGTTTATTGTCTTGATCAACTTTGTTGCTCTCATTTTTGTTGACATACTGGTCCAACATATCTGAGTTGTTGATGTGGTTTGTACTAGACCTTAATTTTTCTAATACTTCCATTATTGTATTCTGGTTTTGTGTCATGATGCTCAGGTTTTGTGCCATGGTGCTTACATTCTATGTCATTGTGCTCATCTTGTCATCTATCTCTTTTTTTTTCTCATTCATGATGTTTAGTTTATCATCAATTCTTCTTTCTAATACTAGAACAACTTCGTCTTTGATTTCTTTCTTAAGTGTTGAATTTCTATTTTTCATTTCTTCCTTCAATCTTTTTTGGTTGGCGAAAGCCTTGATGTCCTTCTCCAATTTTTCAATTTGGTCTTTTAGTTCTGCCAAGGTTTTGGTCCTTATATGTGGAAGTGTGTATTGGACACTATTTTTTCTTTATGGAGAGTTAAAGACACTTATATTCTTTGATAGATTTAATGAACTAATAATAATTTATAATAACAATTATTATTAGGATTATTGAATAGGATTCAAAATAAAAATAATAAATATAAAATTAATTTAAATATTTTTATTCTTAATTTCCTTCTAAAATTTTAAATTTAATAAAAAAATTAATATTAATATAATAGAAATTATATAATATTTAAATTTATTTTTTATTAAACGTTTTAGGGTTGAAGAGTAGAAATGTATAGGCCTGGAACCATAGTGATGGGATTGTTGGAGTACAACAGCAAGGGCAACGAGAAGAGGAGAGAGCACGTAGGTGGGAGGGCTTGTAGGCACGTAGGCAGAGGGCGTGCATGCATCGAGGTGGGTGGAGAAAGTGGAGCAGAGGGTGTGTAGGCGGGAGAGTGAGCGAGGAGTGGAGGGAAGGTTAGCATGGAGAGTATAGTGATAGGCACAAACAAAGGGAGGGGCATGGAGCTTGGAGAGTGTGTAGGTTGGGGAGGAGAGAAGGAAATGAAAGGGTGGATGGGCATAGGGATTGGGTACGATGGGAGGGAGCGGTAGGATGGGGAGGAGAGAACCATGGAAAGGAGCGTGGGTTTTCAATTGCGTAGGGGTGAGAGGGAATGGATAGCTATGTGCGTGGGTCTGCGTGTGAGAAAATGGTAGCGATGGAGGATGAAGGGGGAGTGGAAGTGGAGAGAATGCGTAGGAGAGTGGAGAGGGTTTCATAGGCATAGAGGAGTGTGTCACGTAGTCATTAAAGAGAAGAGTGTAATGTGATAACAGGGAAGAAATTTGGACGCAGGGACGGTTGGACACAGGGATTGCGACAGAGCGATGGCGAGATGAAGTTAGTAGGGGGGAGGGATGGATGTGACCGAGGATATGGACCCGGTTTGCAGATGAAAGTGGAGGTGGTGCAAAAGTGGGCGACTGGAAAAGAGAGGAGGATGGTGGAAGAGATTGGAAAATGGGGTTACGATGGAGAGGAAATAGAGCAGTGGGGAAAATTAGGAGTTGATGAGCTGAATCCGATATTAGATTAGGAGGAGCGAATCCGCTCTAATATCAATGTTACAATGTATCCTAATGTAATTAGTTATCCAATTTCTAGGTTATTGAGGAAGATGTTCCATATTCATAATATGATTGAATAAATGATTAATATATAAATAGATGATTGATTACAATGGATATGTCCGCCTTAAATATGGCTTGGCCATCAAATATTGAAGAGACACTTCTCTTCATAAACTATATTTAATATTATTAAATATTATTACTAATTGTTACCTATTTATTTACTATATTATCTTTGTAGCAGTATAATAACGTTTGTAACTTAATTATACTTTCAAATGATAAACATAAATGAATCTTGTTTAATTTATAATTCTAATTTCCAAACATCATAACAAAAGTAAAGTATTACCATATTGTATTATTATTATAATATACGAATATAAACATAAAAAAAAAAAATGTAAAATGAACATGATCAATATGACCTATCTATGACGTATCATTCAACATTTGTTTTGGCAATAACTCACTTTACAACGACAAATATCAAAGCTCTATTCAAAACAAAGACAAATACTTAATTAAAAGAACAACATTTTAAAGTTGCATTCTCCAAACTTATTATTATTAATCATGATGATCTTCATTATATAATATAACTTTATTCTGCATTAAGGAACACATTTTATGCCCTCTAAAAATGAGGTTTAAATCTAGCCAATGTTCAAAGAATTGCAATTAATTATTGATGTAACATTACTTTGTTAATGTTATTATTTCTAAAAAATTGTTTTATTAATTTGCTAATATTAATTATTTGCAAATTTTATTTAGTAACAGTGGAATATTTTTGTATTGAATAATAATCTCAAAACTATGCAAGATTTAATATATCAAATATTTATGTAATTTGAGTTTGTCAATGAATATATCTAATTTATAAAATAGTATAAATTCATATTAGTTCTATAAATTATTATATTAACATAGGATTATGTTATTATAAATTTACATTAATTAAAAAAATATAAATCAACTATTATATATTGACATATGAAATAATTTTACTGAAATATACAACCATGGTTTTAAATTACAAATCAAAACTACGTACCTATTTACAAACCATAGAATAAGGTGATAATCATACATCTTTGTTAACTGCTTCATATAAATGTTCATTGTCTCAGCCAATTCTAAGATGGAGTTTAACCTCCTATAAATATAGAGATGCATAAATTCAATCTAATTTAATTAATGAAATTATATTTATTAGCATTATAATTTATAACAAAAACATCATGAAATACAAACATTCAAATGTTGATGGAGAAATTAGACACCACCTTAAAGTTTCTTGTAAATTTTCTTGTTATCAAGGCCATAGATATTTAAGCCATTGTAGAGCACCTTAAACTTTTTTGTAAATTACTTTGTTATCAAGGCCATAAATTAATTATTATGTATTGATGAATTATAATTCTTAACATTATTCATAAAATACAAGCATTATTGCAATATTAATATAGAAATTAGAGAACACCTTCAATTCCAGAAGAATATGTTAGCCTTTACTTTCACAAAAATAAAATTGAATCATGTACTAAGTTGGTTTCATGGTGTATTTATATGTATACAAAAGACATAATATGAGTAATCTAGACCAAGGCGACGTGTCAACACAAGCAGTTCTTTTGAACCAATAGGGACAAGTGAAATTCTGAGGGAACCTAAACTTATCAAATATATTGCACATACTCCTCATACATTATAGGTTGAATATTTGAAATTCGAAGGTTTTGCAAGAAATTTTAACCCGCCCTTAACCGATTTTGAGTATTTCATTCTTGTGCAAGTATTTCCTTTTGGTCAACCTAATATTAGTGCATATAGGGTTAATTCAAGTTTTGTTATGGGTAAGACGAGGGAAGGATAGGGATAACTTTATACTCTCGCAATATCTATTCCATATGGAGGATTATCCCCTGCTAATGTCAGTATACCAGCATCTAATACACATTTTGTTTTTGTGCCAGTAGTGTCTTTAAACTTTAATTCATAAACCTCGAGCTCACCTAGTACTCGAGTGATTAATCCTTTTGTATTTGTAAGTCCTACTACTAGATCTTCTACAGGATTTGTTGTTACTAGCATACCTACCACACCATTTAAATCCTCCCCTTTGTTTCAAGACTTTCATAACAATCCTACCAATTCCACTCCTTTAGTTTAGGGTTTTTCTTGGTATGAAGGACATATTCCCCCTTATTCACCATTTGTAGGAACTTTTCCTACCTACTCTTGTGCACCCTTTGTAATCCAAAATCCCTCCACCAAATTTATCTTTCAAAGTGTTGTTCAAAATTCGACTGCATTGGCTGGGATTTCTTATTTTTCATTGTTCATTGGAAGGAACACTACTTCCATAGCTATAGTGCATGTTTCAGTTAGAAGTAGTCAGTCTCAAGTCCAATATAATGCAGCATAGGGAAGTAACCCTTTATCATTTGGGTGGAATCATTTTCAATCCATTTTCACTTCACATCCAATGACTGGAAGGAACCCCAACCAACCTTACTGGAATATTCCTTCAGGGAATCCTTCCTACCAAACTCCCCAAATCCAATCTTTGTCTAGGCCTTGTCTTCCTTTTTTGTAAATTTTAAAGTTGCCAGATTTATCAAAATTAACAAATGATCATGTCCATCATGATCCGACTTGGCCACCTATTCTAGTCAAACTACCTTCTGATATCCCTAATTTTGAAGGAAAAACTGGTGAAGATCCAAGAGGCCATGTCACAACTTTTAATCTTTGGTTCTCTTCTAACTTGTTGAACAATGATTCCATTCAGGTAAGAATTTTTCAACGAACCCTAACCGACATAGTGGCTAAATAGTACATTGAACTGCCACCCACCACTTATAATAGTTTTTATGATTTAGCGACTGTATTTCTTAATCACTTCCATCTCTTTATTTGGTATGATGTCGACATAGATATTTTTTCCACTTTTAGGAAAAATAAATCCACACGTATCTCTGATCACATACCGGAGTGGTAGCAACAGAAGAGGTTTATTGAACATAATATACCTCTTGAAATCTTATTAGAGTAGGTTTTGAAATCACTTTTACCTTACATCTCAAAATATGCTTGTACTTCGGGAGTGACTATAGAATAAGAAGCCATACCCAAAGCCTATTAACTTGATCTGATCTATGCTCAGCATAGGATACTGTATGAGATTATAACAAATGCACCAATATTGAATATCAACCCTATGAAACTGAAACCTGGACTGCATGCAGATGGCATTGTAGGTTCATTTGAGACACCTATCATAGAGTCTTTCGCTAAAAAAATACATGAATTATATGTGAAGAAATATCAGTAGAGGAAACTAATGTTTCCGCACCCTCCCCTCAAGTGACTAATGTAAATAACATGCAATCTAACCAGAATGGTACTCAGCAATCCGATGGGAAAAGAATAAAGGAAAGCATGCAGAAGGTAACCATAACGAACCTAATCCCACGAATAATGTTGAGGGTAGTAAGAAAGAAAAGAAAAAGGTGAAATTCCCTTGCAATAAATGTCAAGAATATCACTTGACTTTCCAATGCCCCTTTATGGAACAAGCCCAGAAGTTGCTTAAAGAACAACAACCCACTGTCCTCAAGGACCCATTTCCAAAGGGACAAAATGAAACTTCATGTGGATCTAATACTATTGGGGGAACCCAAGGTTCCTCTCCATATCATCAATTCTATATCAACATGGTTCTCTCCAACACCCTATTACAAACTAGAGAAAAAAAAATATGCCCTGAGGTGTCACAAAAATAGAAATAGAGGGTTGAAAAATTGACCCCTCTTTCCATCGAAAATCGGTCGATCTTATGCCCAAGATACTGAATGGTGTATTTAAAAGGGCATCTCATAAACCTAATAAATGGGATTCTCCCAACTATTCATTTGTGAAGGAAATAGTCAAAACGCCTTGTTCCATGTCTTCCTTAGAAGTGTTGCAAAGTTGTCCTTCACAACGGAATGCACTTTTGGCTACTATAGGTAGTCTCGACTCTATAGGTCTAGTAGATAAGTTTGATATGTCTGATGTCAAACCATGCTTTCTATATCATGTAGCTTTCTAGATCGAAGTAGTTCATTGGACTAAAACCATTGGACAAACTGTCATTGATGAAGGCACATATACTTGTGTAATGGCCATATCTTGATGGCAAGATTTAGGGTCCCCTGATTTGGTTCCATCCATAACCGTACTCACTTCTTTCGATGGTAGGCATTTCCACCCTCATGGTATTCTACCTTCTTTTGATATTGAATTAGCAAGAAAAGTAGTCTTGATTGAAGTTGAAGTGGTAGACGCTCCTCTCGATTATAATTTTCTTTTGGGTAGGCGTTGGACTTATTCTATGTGTGAAATCCCATCATCCATTTTTTGGGTACTTATGTTTCCTCATGAAGGAAAGATGGTTACAATTGAGCAATTTTCATTTACCTGAAAAAATTCATGTAGATGCATTGGAATCAAATATCTAAATGATTGATTAAATTCTCCCAACGAACGAAAATTTAAGAGTAGGAATTTATACTTCACTTATGGGCACATTTTATTTCCTTGCTCCTATAAATTACATTGGATCAACTAGTGTGGTGAACATTACTTTTACATCCGGGTATTTTTATTCAATTTCAAATCAGACTAATCCATGGATTTTACCCACACAAAATGAACCAGAAATGCCCTTATCTGCAACAAAATTTGTTTATCAAGCTCTTTATGATGTTTTTATAGATCCCATTGTGACTCTTCCCATCCCCGAGGAGTCAGATGTAGATTAGTTTAATTCATATGCTGCTAACTCTATGTATTATTCTTACTACTTAGACATGGTTTTTCCTTTGGATGAATCCATTCTAGAATCTATGATAGGACTTAATAAACCTTGGGATGATATGAACCATAAGTCCTATTTTCTTCCATACCTAAGTAATATAGAGAATCAAGAGTTCCACGTGAGACTTTATGGGGATATCAATCAGCTCATAAAACCCTTAGTGAAAGAAGGGATTTTTGCTGAAGGGAATATGGAAAACATCTTTGAAAATAGGTCGATCAACATTTCCACTAAACCTGATGTCATGAAGAATATATACATTGGTGAAAAATTTTCGTCTGAAGAGATTGTCATTTATATTGACCTTTTTAAGGAATTCCGTGACATATTCGCATGGTCATATGAGGAGATTCCAAGTATTGACCCATCCATTGTTGAACATTAAATTAATACATAACCTAATGTTAAACTAGTTCAACAAAAACTATGTCCTTTCAATCCAAGGAAGTTGCCAGATGTTAAAGCTGAAGTTGAGAAGCTCCTAAACTGCAAGTCTCATCTATCCTATTTCAATGACAAAATGTGTATCTAATTCCATTCCATTTGATAAAAAGAAAGGGACTATCTGAGTCTATACTAAGTTTAGGTATTTGAATAAAGCATGTCTCAGAGATAACTACCCCACATTGTTCATTGATCAAATAATATATGCATGAGCAGGCAGTGAAACTTTTTCCTTTATGGATGTATTTTGAAGGTATAACCATATTCAAATTAAGCCTGAATATCAACACAAGACTACTTTTATATGTCCCTGGTGTACCTTTGCATATAGGAAGATGACCTTTGGTTTGAATAATGTTGTAGCCACCTTCTAGTGATCTATGAATTTCACCTTTCATGATATCAAACACATAGTCTAACCTTATCTATATGACCTCCCAACATATTCTCATAATATAAGGGACTTGTTAATGTATAACATTAGGATTCATTCTCCATAATTGTGTGGTATCAAGTCAAGGACTTGTATTGTATCAAATCAGAAACTTTTGTTGTATAAAGTCAAGGATTTGTGTGGTATCAAGTCATGGACTTGTGTTGTATCAAGTCGAAAACTTATCAAGTTAAGGTGTTGTGTGGTATCAAGTCGGGAAATTGTGGTGTATCAATTCCTATCTATGTCCTCATGTGATGAGGTGGGATTCCTATACTATGATCTTGTGTTGTATCAAGATTGGAATCTTATGTTGTATCAAGATTGGAGTCTTATGTTGTATCAAGACTAGTCTCGTGTTTTATCAAGACTGTGTAACCAGAAATATTTCACCTTCTAAGGACAGAAGTTGTTCCTTTGGTCTAAATGGTTCAGATCTAGAACAAATGAGTGAATGACAAATGATGAATATCTTCCCTGGATGTCATAGACACCTGGAATGCTGCTTCGATAGTGAACCTGTGTACCTGCAAATAGATCAAACATGCAAACACATCAAAGCTACCAGAAAATCATCTACTTATCCATTTTAGTGACTAAGAAATCTAACAACATGTACATGTGAAATAAAAACAACAGTAATGTGGGACGGAAATCATCTGTGCATTAAACATGTATGGAGAATCTTACAACCATTGCCTTAGTGTCGGCAAGCATCTCCACAAAACAAATACTTCATCCCCATAAGCTCCAACTTTGCTCTCTATACTCTCCAATGGCTTGGGCAAAGTGGTAAATCCAACATCATAACAGTACCTCTATAGTTCTCCCCCTCAACTATGGACATGAGCTTGTATTTATAAGGCTCAATGGATAGGAATAGTTGAGATAATTGTGGATGAGGTGGCCCTAAGATCCTACCATGGGTGATCTCGATCCCAACTGACCCACAATGATAGGGATAAGGGAGGACACGAGGCTTATGATCTAGAAGCCTTGAGAAACTTCTCTTTTTACCATTTTACCCAGGGTACCACTTTTCTTCTCTTGTGACAGAGCAGTTTAGATGAGAAATGCTTATGGGCCAAATACCATAGCTGGTGGCACCATTTATGGAAAACAAGATACAGGCGGTGCAAGCAAGGTACCGCTCATGGGCCACAGGTAAAGTGCGGTGCTGAGTTTTTTCATGTAGAATTGACAAACAGAGTAGGTTTCCACTCTAAGTGCTAGGATTAAGAGCAAACATGGGAGTTAAGGGTCTTATCACATGGTGGTGATAGGATTTGGGTATAACAGAATTCCCCCCAAAGCATGAGACTTAGAGGGATATGATAAAAAAGAGCTTTGAGAGAACAAGTTGTCACTTCAATGTGAAAATGTCAGCTCGATCGGAGCATGTCATCCAATAGGCATCTGTAGTACATCAATATTTTTGACTCGTAGACACATGTAACCAACTCATGGCTATAGACCAATACAAGGCAGATCCATGGGATGAATAAACAAGCATGGCTACAAGAATACATCGTAGATGCTTGTGATAGAGGACTCAAACTTGGACATAGCTACCAGACATACAACGTAGATCTATGTCATACAGATGCAAAATTGAGCATAGCCATAACCATACCAATGTGGATCGATGCTAGATATACAAAACTCCATCGCAACCTGGGAAAAGTAATGAGCACTAAACAAATACCCAGGGTCTTCATCTTGTCTTCCACAAAGTACAATTCTATCCATGTGATTACAATGATTTGAAGTCGAACATGGTAGAAACCACTTGATTACTGGCAAATGATGTGAACCGTTAACAAGTGCAAGGGAGATCACTATTGATGTCAATGATTCCCAAGGTACCCTAGTACAATCTACTGAGTGTGAATAGATGTCCTAATGTCAAACACCCAGTGGATTCTATCGATCAAAGGTCAATGATGTGAACCTATGTCGAGAGCGAGAGAATCTGTCATTAAGGCATATAGATCTCAAGGTACTAAGTTTTTGTTTCTAAGATTATTTCTCGGATGATGAGCTGATGTCGATGAGAATAGTCTCATCGAAGGAGGGCCATGATGAGTCCCACATCAACGACACGAAACTCAAAACATAGTTTTGGAATGATGTGAATGTAGTAACCATAGGACTAACTCAAAAGTACTGACATAGAGACCATTTTGACTGCAAAGGTAAACTTCTTCAACTTCCCTTTGAACATTAGGTAGCACGACAAAAGACTTGGAAGCATGACTAAATGAGACAAACACACAATGCGACAATGGACAATGCATTCTTTTGAAAGACTCAAAGGAGTGGCATAACTCATGAAATTGGATCGTCACGGAGATCAACTGAATACCCAATTGACTGAAATGACATGCAGACAAGTGCCATGTTCAAAGGTAACAACAAAATACTGTCATTTATTTGCAAAATGATTCCCTTCCCATTTTCCCCATCATGATTGTTGAGTGCCTCTTTTTGGTTTTACGAGTTCAAAGAGGGTAACAAACACTCGGTATAGTTCATCCAAAGACAAGTCCAAACTCATATGTTTTACGAACCTAAGAGAGGAGGGGTTCATTCCCAAAAATGGGTCTCTCAATGTTTAATTTAATGAGTCCAATGAAAGAAAAATCGGTATCATTCATATTTAGGGAGTATGAACGACCATGGAAGAAGAATCCAAAAGGGTCCTTTTTTGTATGATTTAGTCCCTAAGGCCCAGAAAAGTATAAAATCATACCTTAGAGAACTCTTCCAGTCATGATTGGCTAGAGTGTTCCTTTTTCGTAAATAGTCTATCCGAACTGAACAAGAGATAACCTACCATGGGAGAGATGACTCTTTAAATGCTTTAACAAGCATGAAGAAGACAAGATCACTTGACAATATTTTCATATTTAAGGAGCCCAAAAAGAGTTTAAAGAAGACTCCATTAGGTCTCTTTTCAAAACAAGAGATTTTACGAGCTTGAAAAGAATCAGAAACAGACTCAGACCTTTGATACTGAGTTTTGAGATCATGACCAAAGTGTCATAATAAACGCTCAATGAATTTTTCTATTTTATGGTAGTACAAAAAAGTCAAAAACAAACTCCTAAAACTTTACTGCTACTGTTCTTCTATCCTGCAATGACTCAAAAACAAGTGTTAAATGCACCAATAATTGACATTAAGGGAGTACAACTGAAAATTTTTGAGTAATAAATGATTTTAAACCAAAACTATAGCATGTCAAACCCAAAAATGTGTCTAAAAGTCTTGTAAATAGTGGAAAATCAAAACATTTTACTATTTACCCATAATGGAGAGGATTTGGAGCACTTTCCTAGCCAGATATTCAGTTGTTGATATCGAGAGTTTCCACTGTCGGATTCGAGCATTGTCAGTTCCAGGTAATAGCCTAGACCCTACTCTTTCATCTTATGCCTTTAATTTTGACTTTTGATGGTGTTTTGAGATTGTATGGTAGGCCCTAAAATCATGGAAGAGGGAACCACTCCTATCCCTTGCGGGATACATCGTAACGCACCGAAAACAAAGCGCATAAGCAGTGCCACCGCCTATCTTCAATGGGGCATAGGTGGTGCTAGCCGTGAAGAAGTAAAACTAATTACACAAGAAAAACTAGACCATTTCATTTGATTTGAATGATTAAGAATGATTCTAATGGGTCTTGTGATTGTTTTTGGCAGGTTCTAGCTGATCAAAAATGGTCATATGGAAAGAGAGACAAGATTATAATGACTACGCCTTTGCCAAAAGGAATGTGGGTTGCATAGACGCATTGAGAGACTATAGACTCCTAAAATTCTTCCAAACACCCAGCATGGTATCACATGAGTGATTGCTAGAGCATATACTCGGGATGTGGAATCTGGAGAAACAACATTTCGAGGTTGGGGCTCATATTGTGGCAGTTGAGGTAGAGGATATCTACTTCCTTAATAGCCTTTTGAGATGGGGTGCTCCCATCTCACTGACTGGTTCCCCCGAAGGGGACATCACTACACAGGAGTTGATAAACTGTCACTGTATCCCTGGGACAAGGAAATCAAGGAAGAAAATCCCCATAAAGGCAGTAATGGACGAACCTCTATAGACTGTATTGTTTACCATGCAGAGAGTGGTAGGAAGCTAGGGAGTGCACCAAGATTCTAGGGAACATATGCTTTATGCCATAGAGGCCATGGTTCCTATAGCCTTTAACTGGGTGGATGCCCTGCTTTTGATATTCAAGGATCAGTTGACTAAGTGTTGGCAGGGGGAACTGAAGCAGTTCAGTTTCGTTCCATTCTAACCTACTTCTTCTTCGAGTGAATACCACAGATGAGACCCCAGGTGGTCTTTACTGAGCTGAGAGCGTGGGACCCTTGCATGCAGAGGTGGGTCAAGATTATGGCCCATACTGGAGTTGGCAGGGGGAAGGTGAAGTTCGGTGACCCATTCTTTCGATGGCTGAGAGATCAGATCCTCATGGTGGAGGATTATGCATATGCGGGCATGGACTTCAGCGAAGACCCTGACTTACCGCTCCTCCTTGGTGGATAGTGGGGTGACATCAGTAAGAAGCAAAAAACCCTAAAATGGAAATAGTGTTTTATGTTTCTGATGTTTTATATTTTTTATGTTAAGTAATGAGACCTCAATATTTTCATGTAGACATTGGAGAATCATGACCTAGGGATGCTTCCCCATTGGATAGACGATATAGAGCCCATTTCAAACCGTAGGGTGACGATGTGACTGGGGAGTTAGAGGAAAACCTGGAGAGGTTGACCCTAGACATCCCTAACACTTCCATTGATGACCTCCCTCTGAGGTATCAGAGACCTACAACGGGAGTACCAGGTCGATTTAGGAAACTGCTACGTAGAGTAGCCCAGGAAGTGATGTGCTACCACGAGTATCACTAGACGATGTATGCATGATGTATCCACTGAAAGCTGATAGCTTCAGGATTTTGTACGGTGATTTTTACCTAAAATCCTACGTGCTTCAGATGAGGTCTCATGACCTATTTTTTGTAAACATGTTCATACATATATATATATATATACAGAGTTTTACTTGGTGTTTATATGTCTCAAATGGTGAATGTATTTTATATGAGTTATATGTGTCTTTAATTGTTTATTTACAATGAACCATGCTTGATTTTGATGTCATGAATGGGCAATATGCCAATCTAGGATGTAATTAGCTAATGAGTCAACAACTACATTATGTTCCCTAGGGATATGCCTATAGGTGATAGTCTCAGATGACCTTTCTAACAAGCGTACCCTTCAGAAGAGGCAGATAAGCACAGGGTTCCTAATGGTATAGACATGGTTTAGATGACAAACCATGAGTTGTGATTCCATCAAGACCACCAAATTGTGAACATCCTGGGAGGCAGCTTCAGTCAAAAGACCTATGACTGCTCGATACTCGGTGATGTTGTTGGTAGCGGGACCAATAAAAACCACTCATGAATTGACCAAATCATCAGCTGGGGAATAGAGAACCCAAGCAGCTGAGGCAAGATTCAAGGTGTGGTGGAAAGCACCATCAGCGAAGTCGTAGAAATCCATTTGATCTGCATGACCAAAACATGGTATAAAGAGATACAGACACTAAACTCAAAACCATATTGAAAATACTTAAAGCACACTGAAATTCAAGCAATATACATAGATACAAGATACTATCCAAGAAATATCTAGGCATAGTACCTCTTTAGGTACAACCCATTGCAAGGTTTCCCTAAAGGGATTCCATTGTAGTCAACAAGCTCATAGGCCCCTTTCTCTAAAACTTTAGAAATGACGAAAGGACCGTACCACATGGACTCAAACTTTCCTTTCCCTAGTTTTTCATATCTCTGGTCGTAAGTCAAAACTAGGCCACCCTCGTTAAAGGCATGAGGCTAGATATATTTATCATATTGCACCTTGACGCATTTATTGTGTGCCTCATTAGCTGAGGCAACATATTTCCTAGTTTTGTCAAGGTTATTCAGGTACAAAAATCTCTCTTCCTCTACGGAAGTGTCTGGGAGAAGTTCAACAGCAAGTTTCAGGGATGGAATCTGACATTGAATTGGTAAGACAGCTTCGAGTCCATAGACAATATGGAATGGTGTGAAACCAGTAGCTATTTTCACCGAAGTCCTGTAATCCCAAAGAGTAGAGAAAAGGATGTGGTGCCAGTTGGATTTATGGTCTCCAACCATCTGATGAAGCATAGTTTTCAAAACTTTGTTAATGGCCTCTACTTAACCATTATCTTGTGGATAATATGGTGTAGAGTTTTCATGGCGAAAACCTAGCTTGGCACTTAGTTCCTCCATCATTTGATTACGAAAATGTGATCATGATCAGTAACAATGAACTGCAGGACTCCAAATATAGCTATGACATGATTGAACAGGAAGAGAGCGGCAGTCTTATGATCTTTCACATATGTAAGCATAGCCTCAACCCACTTTGTAAAATAGTCAATAGCTATGATGATGTAACCATGCCCCCTGGCTGAGGTAGGATTACAATGCATATAATCAATCCCCCATTTGGAAAATGGGCCAATGGCAATGACGAGGTGTAGCGGAGTAGGATAATTGCATTTTTTGGGATAAAAATGTTGACAAGGTGGGCATTTCTTAATAGCCTCGTGACAGTATTTGAAGACTGAAGGCCAGAAACATCCAGCGCGAAGGATTTTATGGGCTATAGCCATCCCAGATAAATGACCTCCACATGCTCCAGAGTGGCAATCATTCAACACATGTCCAGCTTCCTCATGGGTGAGGCATCTCTGGAGAATAGAATCAATTCCACGTCTATACAAGGTATCATTCAGAATGAGGTAGTATTTCATGTGGTGACGGATACGGTGGCTATCATCACAGGATAGATTTGGCTGAAATCTTTTTGTTTAGAGATAAATAAGTAAATATCCATACCATGGATCAGTAGTGCTTATTAGGAACAGGAATTAATCCAAAAGTGAATCACTGGGCTCAGATTCCATCAAAGCACAGGGAAGATCACACATGAGTTCAACAAAGACCAGGGATTTCTTTGATGTGGCTTTGGCAAATTCTAGATCAAACTCCTGCAGTATGACTATCCATCGGGATTACTTGCCCCCAAGCACTTGACGAGTCAGGATGTAATACATAGGGCTCTGGTATGCCAATACAGTGGTTGTGCAGAGCAAAATGTAGTGATGAAATTTTTGTACAGAAATGACTGTGGCCAATGCTAACTTCTCCACATGTGAATATTTGGTTTCAGAATCCATAAGATTCTTACTAGCATAGTAAATCACATGCTCCTGACTGTTAGGATTTTTTTGCACCAAAACCATAGCGATGGTAGTAGCGGAGGCAACAATATACAAGAGAAAGTCCTTTGAATAATCTGGGGGGTGTATCACAGGTGAATGAGTCAAAGTGTGTTTGAGATTATCAAAGGCATGTTGGGCTTGGTCATCCCAGAATAATGGAGTATCCTTCGTAAGGAGACGCATATAACCATGTGTTTTCTATGCAAAATTGCACATGAAACGATGGAGGAAGTTTTCCTTCCCTTGCAAACTTTGGAGTTTGAAAAGATTGGTTGGGGTTGGTAGAGCTAAAATGGTGGAAATTTTCAAAGGGTCTATCCAAATTCCATCCTTAGAGACCACAAAACCTAACAAGCGTCCTGTCTCAATGCAGAAAACACATTTATGCGGATTGAGCAGTATATTATAATGACGACATCTCAGGGAAATATCTCTAAGATGACCAGGGTGGTTCTCCCATCACTGTGAATGAGCAGGGAGGTCGTCAATGTATGGTTCAACAATATTTTTAATATCCTGAAACGCATAGGACATCGCATGCTGGAAAGTGGCTCCAGCATTTTTTAAGCCAAATGGTAACTTCCTATATGCAAAGGTTCCCCATGGGCAAATGAATGTCATCTTGTGCTGATAGGTGGGTAATATCTCAATGTGATTATAGCCAGAAAAGTCATCCATGAATGAGAAGATGACACTTCCAGCATAGTTTTCGATAATCTGATCAATATGTGGAGTAGGAAAGTTGTCCTTGGGACAATATTTATTCAAATCTCTAAAATTGATACAGACTCTAATGGTGCCCTGCTTTTTATTGACAAGGACAATGTTTGATACCTATTCCATCAGGGGTACAGGATAAATAAACCCAGCTTTGAGAAGTTTCTCTATCTCAGCTTTAATAGCTGTGGCCTTCCGTGGATGGACTTGCCTTAGTTTTTTCCTGACAGGATTAGCTATGGGATAGGTTTGAATTTCATGGACCACAATGGATGGTTCTATCCCTGGCATTTCTCCATAAGACCAGGAAAAAATATCATGGAATTCTTTGAAAAGTGCCTTGTATGCTTCAGATTCATCTGCTGAGCAGTTATGCCCAACATGAACATGCTTGATGGTACCAGGATTGGCTGATATGTCAATCAGATTTGTCTGAGTAATGTTGCAAAGGTTTCCTTCAGAATCTGTGTCTTGCAACAATATAGGACTTTGAGGTGCATTGACAATATCAGTGGAAAACAAGGATGTAAAGTCATGGTTAACCGAACTGGTGTTGGGGAGGAACAGGGTATTAAACTTGCACAGTGATCTAGGGACTAAACACAGTCTCGTCAATAGGTCAATGACAATAATTCATGAAAATGGTGAAAAAGGGCTACAGAATGAGTAGCCGCACTGTATATTCACACAAGAATGAGAAATTAAATTACAATGTCATGCTACAAGCATGAATGAGAAGCAATTCGAATTCCTAAGGAGGTCATTTGAATTGAATGAGTGAGTCTAGATTAACTGAATGTAAGCCACAGTCAACACTCAAGTTCACCACTGATCAAAACCCTAATTGACTCTACTGAGCCCTAACTAAAGTTGGAGTGTAATAAATGACTAAGTCTCAACTGAAAGAGATCAGACACATGTCACAGCAAGCCAACCATCAAGTGGTAGTGCTTCAATGACTCCAATGAACCCCGATGAGGTTAACTGAAGTGTAACTGAACATCAGAAGTGGTTGGAGGCACCCCTGTTGACTCTAGTTCATTAAATAATCATTAAATAATCAATTTAATGAAGGGAGGCACCTTCACTACCCTATTTAACTGATGGTAACCATCATTTAGCAATTAGGTGCATTAATATCACTCAGATCACCCCCGGACTACTCCAGTTAGCCTCCCCGAATGTAGGAGAAGCCTAAGTTAGCTTCCTTGACTGAAGGTAGGCATGGATGTGATCTAGCTAATGAAATTTAATGCTCCATTGATGTTAATTAAGCCAATAATACTTAGGATAGTGGTTTAACTAGGCCAAATTGACCAAAATGAGTGTGTAAGGTGGCAAATGTCTCCAACACCCCCCCCCTAAGCTATACTCAGAAGGAGTTAGAAAACATAAATGCATAAAAATTCTAAGGCCTCGGCAACTAAGGCCATAGGTCACCCTGTACAATGTTGAAACTGACATAATGCTCAAAAACAAACTAAGTGAGGAAAAGAGGGAAAACCCAGTGGGAAACCCCCCCCCCCTCAAGATGAAAACTAAAAGTAGTCTGAATCACCCTGATTAACTCACCCCCAACAGTGAACGGATATAAGTGAACTTCTTTTCTAAAAATCTCTTGGTGAATATGTCTGCAATCTGCTCATCAGTCGAGCAGTATTGAAGAATGATGGTCCTGTCATGCACTAGCTCCTTGATGTAGTGCATGTGGATCTCTACATGCTTGGTCCTCTTCCTGGTAACTGGATCTGTGGATATCTTAATAGAACTTTGATTTTCACAAAAGAGAACAGTGGACAAATTACTACCAAGATCAAACTCTGAAAGAATGCCTTGCAACCAAACTGCTTGGATGCAAGCATTCACCACTCCTCGATACTTGGCCTCTACTGAAGATAGTGCTACGGAAACCTGATTTTCACTAGAACAGAAAATGGGGCCACCACCAAACATGAATACATATCCATAAGTATACTTCTGGTCAATAGAATCACCCTCCCAATCGGAATCTGTTTATCCAACCAACTCTAGCTCGGAGTCTGCAGCATAGTGAATGTCATAGGTCCTGGTTCCCTGAATACACTGGAGGATCCTATTAGCTTCCTTCCAATGAATATCATGAGGTTGCTACATGTATCTTGATACAGCATTCATGGCATAACAAATATCAGGCCGACAATGTGTCAAGTACAACAAGCTACCAATCAGTTGTCGATAGATAGTGTAGTCCTTCGGAGGTGTTTTTTTTCCTTCTTCAAGGTTGATCCCTGAAAGGAAAGGGAATGGTGTAGGCCTACATTCAGCCATGTTAAACTTTACTAATAGTTTTGAAATGTATTTTTACTGAGTGACCATAATACTATCAGAATTTTGCTCAATTTCGAGCCCCAAAAATTGTTTTATGAGCCCCAAATCACTCATTTCAAAGGCATTGTGGAGAGCAGTTTTGATGGCTGAAATGGAAGCAACTGTGCTACCTGTGATCAGTAATTCATCAAAATATAAAACAATAATGATCAAATTACTATCATATTTCTTTAAATACACATTTGGATCTGATCTACACCTTTGGAAGTTTTGCGAGAGAAGGAAGGCATCCATCTTGGAATACCACTCTCTTGGGGCCTGTTTAAACCCGTATAGTGACTTATTTAGCTTGCAAACCAAAGATGGATCAGTGATGTAGCCCTCAGGATAATTCATGTATATCTCCTCATGAATATCTCCAGGTATAAATGCTGACTTAACATCCATATGATGCACTTCCCAGTGCTTAGATGATGAAATTGCCAAAACTAGGTGGATGGAGTCCATTTTTGCAACCGGTGCAAAAGTCTCATGGTAGTCCACTCCTTGGACCTGAGAGAAACCTTTTTCCACAATCCTTGCCTTATATTTGCATATTCTTCCATCAGCAGCAACCTTTTTCTGAAACACCCACTTGCATTGAACCAATTTCCTTCCCGGAGGAAGAGAAACTAGCTCCCAAGAAGTGTTTTTCTGAAGAGAATTCATCTCTTCATCCATGGAAACTTGCCATCTCGGATCCTTTCGAGCATGGTAGTATAATTTTGGGTCTGAAATAATCATCAAAAATAAATTTTCGTACAGCAAATTATCAGGACAAGAGAGTGCAATACCTGCTCTTTGGAAATCAGACCGGGTTCTCCTTGGATCATCCGGATTTCCAATGTTATCTCTTGCGGAGGAGAGTGTCTGTGGGGCCCATGTGGGAAGATGATTTTGCACTTCAGGATCTGATTCAACATCTAATTATTGCTGCACACTGATATTAGAAATCATAGGATCCAAATCAGGATCATCAGCCCCAATTGCATCATCCAAATATTCAGTAGAATAGGTAGGAAATTCAGCAGTTTTCCCCTTCACTAGTTCCACTTCCTGAAGAGGCTCATCGAACTTGACACTTCTCTCGATGATGATATTTTTTTTTTTTATATCCAGTAGCTTGAAACCTTTTGATTCATTAGGATACCCAATAAACATACATTCTATGCTTTTCAGTTGCAAAACCCTTCTTTTATCAAGTGGAATCCGGGCCCATGCAGTGGACCCAAACACCCGCAGGTTTGACACGTCCGGCTTGTGTCTGAAGTATGCTTCGAAAGGGGTCTTCCCTTTCATATATGAGTGTGGAACCCTATTCTAAATTTATGTTGCAGCATTCATGGATTCAGCTCACAAATTTTCAGCAAGCTTCTTTGATTCCAACATACAGGTGGTCATCTCCTTGAGAGACCGATTCTTCCTTTTTGCTACTCCGTTTTGCTGGGGAGTGTAGGGAATTGAATGTTGGAACTGAATACCACTTTGGGAGAATATGTGTAGCAACTCATTACTGAAATACTCCCTACCATTATCAGATCTCAAGATCTTGATCTTAATCCTAGAGGCATTCTCGATCAAGGCCTTCAATTCAGAAAATTTTTCACATACTTCAGACTTCTTTTTGAGAAAGAAGACCCATGTGTACCTTGAAAAATCATCAATAAAAGTCAGAAGATACCTTGATCCATTCATGGATGTGATAGGCATTAGACCATTGATATCAGAATGTATCAGCCCCAATATGCATGTAGCTCGGTTTTCCTTCCCCTGATCGAACTTGTGCTCAGGGTGTTTTCCAATCACACACCCCTTGCAATTTTCGGTGCTTTCCTTGATGACCGGGAGGCATTCAACCATGGATTTTTTCAGTAATTGCTGCAAATATGTCACCTCCCCGTCCCTCAACCGGCGAAGAGGACGCGACGAACAACAAACACCGCCGGGCAAACAGCCCCATGAACATTGACAGAAATCAAAGAAATGAAATTAAAAGCTTACAGGATGCATACTAAGATGCCTAAGCATACCCAAATGCCTGAATCCTTCAATCATACAGCGGAAGCAACACAAACACGTTTCCGGCACTGAGCATGTTCATCATTTCACATAATACAGTATATAAATTGCAGAGGTGAAGTAAACGGCAGTACTTATCTTTTGAAGAAGAATTCACCCACAACCAGCTGCATCGCTGCAACGTTCCACCCAACCATAGGCCAGCTTGCTCATCAATCTCTCAGCAACGCTGCCACCCCCGAGCTGGGCATGATTCCTCCGGAATAAGGGTCAATTGCAGGCTTATACATAGCCAAGGGGCACAAACAGCAATCCATCACAACTGGGTTTCACAGGCTTTCAACAACCAAGCCAAGCCAGCACAGTCCGAAGACTATCCATTGCACTCAGGCAACCAAACAGGGAAATCGAATTCTTGAGTCATCCTTGGCCCTATCATGGCCAAAATGACTCTCACTCGGATTTACAATGGCCCCCAAATGTAACAGCAAATACATTCACAACATGGGGAAGACTACAGCCCCGAAATCTACCAGTGAGCATAACTTACAGCAGGGAAAACGACCCAATTAATCTGTGAGACAGCCAAAAACATGAATGGCCCTTCACAGTCAGTCGTGGATGCAAGAGCACGGTTCTTAGCTCACTATGTGCACCCCAAACAGAAGAATACCTGTGCGTGGGTAAACAATCCGACCCAGCAAGGAAAAGAACAGACAATGGAGGCCCTGCGTGAGGAAAAACGGCTCCATTTTTGCCCGTGGATGCACCACTAACAGGAAGGACGCGAAATTGCAGTTCGTGGGTGCTCAGCAACTCATGGAGAGAGGAAGAAAAATCTGCGTGAGACCAAAAACGCCCCCAAAACCTGTGCGTGAGGAGCCAATAGACCCAAAAATCGTGGTGAGAGTGAACTGACCAGGGATGAGTGCGTGAGGGAGAAGAATGGAAAACGTGGGTGGAGTGAGCATGTGGGTAAGGCTGACAGCCTGCCACAACCACCACCACTTCAACAATAACTGACCCTAACCACCCAAAACAAGACATTGAAGAGATTGAAGAGGTTGGGTGAGACAAAAGGTGACAACAACAAAGGTGGCAAAACATGGGTTTTTCCCCCATAACCAAGGTTGACATCCCCCACCCCTTATCCTTTGGAACCATGCCCTTTTCATTCAACGTTGCACTGTCGTAGCTGGTTGTGGTTTTAGTTTATTTAATGTGTGGATTTACATGATGCCGAATTAAAATGTGCCGAATAGCACGAGATACCACCAGCAACTATTTCCATTGCCGGAACATACACAACCAAATCGATGGTGGGGATTTTGTCGTTAGCTCCTCACCATGATTAATTACATTATATACATCATGCAAACGGGGTCGAAACTGGGGACATTACAAAATATTTGAAATTTATATAGCCAAACCTTTCATGCTAGAGCCTACTAACCTCATTTCCATAAGTTAGCAGAGCGGTGGGATTTGCATCCGGCACAAAGTGGGAGAACTAATAGGCTCTTGCATGATGGTTTGCAAGATCTTTAGCAATGAGTTTCCCAAATGCAAGCTTCATTATCTCAACATTATTTGGGCTGAAAGAAACTCTCTTAGGCACTCTAGTATGTGTCATCTGATAGACACTAAGGATATTTGATGCCAGAGACGGTACATACAAAACATTTGAAAAATAGCCATTCTCAAGATCAACTGTACCTTGTCCTTCTGAAATGATGGTGGAGTCATCTCCCATGTGGATGGGGATGTATTTGCCGGTCTCCAAGGATGAAAAGGAGTCTCTTTCAGCCATCATGTGGTTTGAAGCTCTAGAATCAATCAAGAGTGATTTGGACTTCAAAGTGCTTTCCATGAGGGCATGACCTTTTTCATGTTGTGGTTCCTGATCTTGTTGATCTCTCCTCTAAAAGCTTTCTGGAATATTGATGTGATTTCTCTCAAGGAGAGAGGTTGCTTCATCAATATTTTTCTTCATGCAGGCATGTTCAGGTTGGAAGCCCTTCCCGTAGTATGAACACTTGAATTTTTCCTTTCCATGGTGCCCTTTTCCTTTGTTCTTCCTTGAGCCGAAAGACTCATCATGCTGCTGGTTTTCAACTCTAGGCTTAGGAGCATCAAATTTAGTTTTTAGGTTCTTCTGTTTCTTTCCTTTACCCTTCAGATATTTGGGCCTCGATACATGGAGGGCTTGATCACAGGAGGATATGATGATCCCCATATGGACAAGCTTATCATGTTCACTTGTGAGGGACTCAATGAAGGCATTGAGTGTAGGCATCTTCCATCCAGGGGTTGTGATATTCCCTGCATGGAATGTAGAAACAAAAACTGAATAATCAGCTCCAAGATTGGAGAGTATGGTGAGGATGAGCTGATCATCCACCTTCTCCACTTTGCATTGCTTCAAGAGTAAGACAATGTGCTTGAACTTTGTGAAAAAGTCATTCAATGTCTCAAAATTGAAAGGCTAGAGAGACATTAATTCATTTTCAAGCTGGTAAACTCTCAAGTCATCTTGCTTTCCATATAGGGTTTCCAATTTGTCCCATATTTCCTTTGGAGTCTTCAATCCCGAAAGATGGAAAAGAAGATCCCAGGAAATAGAGAGGCACAAGAAGTCGAATGCTTCATCCTTCTTGTTCAAGAATCTTGATTTGTCTATAGTAGAACCAAGCTCAAGTTCAGTGTCAATGGTGACTCTATAGAGTCCTCTGGAGCGCAGCTGAATCTCCATGTCACCTTTCCATGAGTGGAAATTGTATGGAGTCAAAATATCTACTGAGGAGGCCATCTGGATCTGTTGGAGTGAATGCTTCACCTGTAGAAAACCTGAAAATCACAACAGAAAGGGAAATGTAAGGTCGGATAGCTTGCACATTTTAGGCTTTCATCACACCCAGCATAGTCAATCAAGCAAGCTTGATCAATAAGTTCTTTACTTGGGGTATTAAGTGGTAAGCCTTGGCTTCTGGTGCAGTGCTGGATTTTTGAGCTATTGCTCAATTTTCATGCAGAAATATGTCAAAAACATTGTTTTTGAAAGATAGAGCTTCGTCCTTTCGTGAGCTCTGATACCATATTAAACTTGCATAGTGATCTAGGGACTAGACACAGTCTCATCAATAGATTAATGACAATAATTCATGAAAATGGTGAAAAAGGGCTACAGAATGAGTAGCTGCACTGTATATTCACACAAGAATGAGAAGTTACATTACAATGTCATGCTACAAGCATGAATGAGAAGCAATTCAAATTCCTAAGGAGGTCATTCAAATTGAATGAGTGAGTCTAGCTTAACTGAATGTAAGCCACGGTCAACACTCAAGTTAACCATTGATCAAAACCCTAATTGACTCAACTGAGCCCTAAATAAAGTTGGAGTGCAATAAATTACTGAGTCTCAACTGAAAGAGATCAGAAACATGTCACAGCAAGCCAACCATCAAGTGGTAGTGCTTCAATGACTCCAATGAACCCCAATGAGGTTAAATGAAGTGTAACTGAACATCAGAAGTGGTTGGAGGTGCCCCTGTTAACTCCAGTTCATTAAATAATCATTAAATAATCAATTTAATGAAGGGAGGCACCTTCACTACCCTGTTTAACTAATTGTAACCATTAGTTAGCAATTAGGTGCATTAATATCACTCAGATCACTCCTGGAGTGCTCCAGTTAGCCTCCCCGAATGTAGGAGAAGGCTAAGTTAGCCTCCTTGACTGAAGGTAGGTGTGGATGTGATCTAGATGATGACATTTAATGCTCCACTGATGTTAATTAAGCCAATAATACTTAGGATAGTGGTTTAACATGCCAAATTGACCAAAATGAGTGTGTAAGGTGGTAAATGCCTCCAACACAGGGATCTATGATGGTGATCCTCCCAAATGGACTCATTCGTATTCATGATCTCCATAATGGACTCGTCAGAAGGAAAAGTCTCAGAGAGATAATCCAGAACATGAAGAGATGATTCTAACCAATAAGGTAGGTGGTAAGGATCCAAATCCATGAGATGAAGCTCATCGGTGTGATCATCGAAAAAGGGTTTGCATGATGTTGTACATTTCTTCATGTGGACTCAATGAGGTGGACTCAACAATTTGTTTGCCCTTAGGATCACAATCAAATGATGCAATCATATTTACTGTCACTGTGTCTGTGTTAGGAGGAGTGGACAGAAAAATCCCCTTAAGGGATGAATCCTTCAACATGCCTACCCCAATTGACTGGTAAGGAGGAGGGAATTGGCCTAACATAGGGATGTTATTAGCTGTAGAGGTAGTAACATCCGGTGTACAGAAATCAAGTTGATCTATGGTAAAAATTCTCCCTAGATGTGGAAATTGGACTGTTCAGAATACTATTGAAGTGACAGCAGTCATGGCGTAAAACCAATTTCTTCCTAGAAGGAGGTTGTAATCTAATGGGGCATCCACTACTTCTACTTGAATAGAAACAATTTTTCCCCCAAGCTCGACTACAAGGGCTGATATGAGACCATGGGGATGGAAACCTCGTCCATCAAAGGATTTCAGAGTCGTAGGTGATGTTACAAGCTCGGGAGAGTCGAAATCTTTCCAACAAGACAGGGACAAAATCGAAGTTGAAGCTCCTTCGTCTAAGACAGTCCTAAAGACTTTCTTGATGACTTGGAAATCAAGTTTGTGAGGTAGTCTAGACTTATAGTTCTCAACATTGAAATGAATCAAATTATAATTGTCCGAGTCTAAAGCTCCTAACGCAGTTAACAGGTTTTTGCGTTGTGTAGGACAACTTTGGAGCACTTCCAAGGTAGACATTGCACATGGTGCCTAAGCGAGGTCTTCAACGACATTATAAAATTGATCAACTCCAGCATTAGGGTTAAAAACAACCTTCCTAAGAGTACTCTTGGGTGGATGCAAAATCATATCGAGAGTAGGCTTCTTGATGGTTAGGGGAACATTAGACGAGGAGTCAAGAGAACCAGTAGAGGGAGCTTTCCCTAAAGAAGAATGATCTTCTTTCTTGTCTGCGGATTTGTCATAATTATGAATTCGAGTTTGCAGACTAATGGTATCTGAGGACATCATATGAATTTCCTCTGATGAACTAGAGTTTCCCTGATTAGACATGTGTTCTATCAGTTGTTGTTGAGAGGGAAAAGGACCCGTGAGAACTGCAGGTGTGGGATTTGTTTTCAAAAATTGGGAATTTCGTCCCGGTGGGGACACTCTTTTGTGAAATGGTCACCTCCGCATAACAGGCATGGATATTTTTCTTTGCTTTTCCCTTTATCGTTATCATTGTTGGTTGGTTTTTTATTCTCCTGTTGGTTTCCAGGTTTTTTATTTTTACTTTTACCCTTCTTTTTATTATTGCTAGAGGTTTGAATACTCTGAATAGAATTGACCTCAGCAGAAACCTTGGAGGTTGAAGGAGTAGGGGTGGTAGTCTAGGGTTGCTTGGTAGGTTTTTCTGCTGACAGGGACTAGATTGAACCAAAAATCCCATCAATAGGGACTTCTGCTGGTGGCTTTGCAGGATCGGTGCTTGGGTGAGGAGCTTGAGGAATCAAGTCATACAAAGTTCCAGAATGGGAATAAACCAAGTCTAGATACTAGGTGCGACTAATAGCTTTCTCTTCAGTAACAGCACCTCCCATAGCCACATCTTGGGAAATTAAAGGCAACAAAGATTTGGTAAACCAATCAGCTAATAACTGATCCTGAATAGGAGCCTTAATAATTCTTCTCTGCCTTCTCCACTCATGGATATGATCAGATATGTGGGTGGAGGTGTTCTGTCACAAAGAAGGTAAGAGATCAGTACCCATTTCATAACGAATAGGAATCTGAAAGTGCGTAAGAAAAATAGTTTCCAATGATCCAAAATCCACAAACGAATGTTGCGGAAGCTCAATATACCATTTCACGACTGTACCGGACAAAGTTCGATGAAAGAGTCTTAAACAAACTGAATCATCCATGAGGGAGTTTGAAGAACACCATATATGGAATGTCATGAAATGGTTTTTGGATCATCTCCCTGCTTCCCATCGAACTTTGGAATGTCCGATGGTAACTTTACTGAAATGGAAGGCCACGAGGGGTTATGTCGAATGGGGTCATTAATCAACTTGGACAAATCAGGCAAGTCCAAAGTTGCTAGGAAAGGTAACTGATGATTAGGTTGCACATACTGGTAATATTGATATGGCATATAATTACCAGTAGGACCGTAAGTAGATTGATAGACAGGTTGTTGTGAGGAAGAACTATCGGAAAATATGCCTGCAGGGGGTTGATTTCTGGGATCAGGACCATTAGGATCAACAGGGCTTCCGGGAGGAGGACCACTAAGGCCTCCAGGACCACCAGGACCATCGAGACCACTAGGAGGTGGACCACCAGACCCTCCAAGACCTCTAGGAGGTAAACCTACAGAGTCTCTGAAACCAATAGGAGGAGGGCCGCCATACCCTCCAGGGCCATTAGGAGGGAAGCCACCAGGCCCCCCAGGACCACCAGGACCATTAGGACCATAAGGAGGAAATCCACCAAGCCCTCTGAGACCATTAGGCCCCCTAGGGGGAGCACCTCCATAAGGCGGCCCTCCGGCACCTCCCATAGTATGAATAGGTATCCCCCCCATAGTTGGCATGTAGGACTAGTTAGGTTGCCACCATGGCATGAAAGTATTACTAGGAAATGGAATTCCAGCATAAGGCATTCCTGTAGGGTTGGGTGGATAATTAAGGTTTATTACAGGTATTTGATTTTTTGTATAACCATAACCCCAAGAAGTTTGATTGGTTACAGCTTGTGCCCCCAAGGGCTGACCTAAACTAGATGGGGGGTTAACCACATTAGTGTGGGTGGGAGGGACATAAACTGTAGATTTCTCTATACCAAAGTTCTGTCCTTGACTAGGTACAATTCCAGTGCCATATAATGTAGTTCATGTTAGGGGTTACCCCTCGGCACTAGAAGGTGATGACGAAACAGGAATTGAAGGTTGAGACCCAGGTGCGGAAGACCTAGGAGGATTGGGAACAGACATAATATGGGAGGTGGTGGGGTTGGCAGTTTGACCTGGGTTATGTGGAGTCACTGTGATATCTAGAATCAGTTCAATGGGTTTCATAGAATCGGCAATTGACCAATATCCCACAAGAACAACTATGGAACGTGATGGTGGTGTGCCCAATATGTCATCTAATTTCTTTTCAATATCCTGTGCACAGAGAATGGTTGTGTGGTATTGTCTACGTTCTTCTTCATCTGGAGAAAATTCTTCAAAAAAGTTTAAATGGGTGCCAAATGAGGCAATGGCCTGTCCTATAGAGAGATCCCAAAATGGAGAATTGGGACCATAATCTGGATGGGTAGTATCATCAACATGACCTTCTATGAGAGAATGGAATGAAATATTATCCCAAGAAGGTTATTGGACCAAGGGAGGCAAGTGTGAAGGATATGGTCCTCTGCTTTCTGCAACCATGTTATCTCCCACTTGGGAGGTGGTAGCAGCTCCTTGGTCGATAGCTTCCATTGGATTTTCTCCTGAAACAGGAATAAAATCGGGTGGAAAGCCTCGTAATATTCTAGACTGTCTTAGCTCAGCCAGTTTGTACAACTCCTATCTAACCTAGGGTCTCAAAAACTAGAAAACACACTAAAAATTTCCCTACTCAAGCTATAGGTCAAACAAGCAAACTTAAATGACGAGGAGGAGTTCAAATAGTCAGGTCCCTCACCAGGATTGTCAAGAAGGTGCCACTCACGATATACCTCAAGGGTACGTGCGTAGTAATCTCCCCGATTGTTGTTTTCAGTGTATGGCTCCAAGAAAGACAACCAAAGGGATTTTCTCAGATGGATAAGGTATCCTAGTGGGGTCTCCCGATATACACAAGGTACGTGGGAGCTCAAATCAGTAGTAGTGTTGTCTAATGCATAACCGTACACAAGGGGCCTTCCAATATACAATCGAGTACATGAAGTACCTTTCTATATACCTCAAGGGTATGTGAAAGGCCATTCGACATACTGACGATATGTGGAAGAACCACGTGAGTCTCGGGATGTAATGCAGACGAGTAACCGGCAGCTCCTACACTTAACGACGCCCGAACATGTCTCTAACCTATCACTCAAATTGCTATGTAAATTTTAACCTATAACTACCATTAATTTTAAAGTGGACGGTTAGGTGAATGCATGGAATTTTGACAGAAAAAGTAAAACCATGTAGTATGCATATGCAAATATTTCACTTTACCGTTCGTGGTATGCCTACCTACGGGAGGGAAAGAGAGTATTTTCTTTTGTTTCAAAACCAAAAATTTCCAAACAACAATCTTGAACAAATCAAAATCAAAGACAAGAAACACTTTCCAAACTCATTTCTCTTTTTCGAAAGCAATCAAAAGGGGAAGAGTATCTTTTCCTAAAAGAAAAACAAGAAGCACACTATATGCATATGCACTCTATTTTTCGATTTTTCTTAAAACATAGATAGATCTAACTTAAAACTACAATATTTTTTATTTTGATGAGATAGTACTAATGCAAAAGAGATAAAAAAACATAGAGAACCTGAAATCTTATGAGGCCAATCAGAGATCCAATGTCTTATGTTCAATGATGATAATGACCTAATCTCAGTAAAAAAAATTCTTTTTAAATAAGCAAAAAAGAAGTCCTCTATGGAAACAAAAAATGAAATCAAGATGCTAATTAAATGTTTTTCCTTTAGTCCATATAATAGAAATGAAAAGAGAGCTCATTAACACCTAAGCTTTCGAAAAATAAATCCTTTCACAATCACAACCAACAAGCACAGAAGGAAATGGACAATCAACAAGCCTAATCTAGCTTTTGAATTCTTCAATCAAACCAATATTTTACAACAGAATTTCAAACCATAACCATCAAATTCTAACACACAAGCCTGACAGTGCAGGGTTGAAAGCACACAGACTCAATTTTTTGCAAAAAATGAGAAAAAAGTAGTCTTGGAACAAGGCCTATGTTCAGGTACATAGGGTACTCCCAAAATACCGAACACCTTCAGCAACCGCTTCACACAAATAGATCACAGATCAACACACCGATGTTTGTCACATGGTTAAAACCCTTGAGAGGGAAACAGTCCATGGCCCTGGCCAAATAGCTACTTGGAGCAATTTATTATGCAAAAGAAAGAAAGTTACATATGAATTTCTCATAATCGATCAACTAGCCAAGGACCCTCTATGCTCTTTAAATAGAGATTATAGACCAATCAGGTGTTAAGCCACGAATCAATGGTAGGTATGATCTAAGAGAAGTTGAACCATCAGATCACTCTATGTCTAGAACATATCATGACCATCGGATTAGAATATTTACAAATGCATACTAATGCATACTAAAGAAACACACTTTTACCTAATGGATATATTACACAAGTTGATCTTAACTAACTCCTAAGTGTCTAAATATCCTAACATCCCTCCTTAATAACAACTTGGGATAGGATTGAAGGATTTACAAAAGTGACACTGTTAGGAGAAGGAAGGAGGCATTGGAGCCTATCCCCCCTTAAGGACACATTCCTGAACTCCTAACATAAACCGAAGTTTAGAAAAATTTGCTTCTGTAAGAGACTTGGTGAAGATGTCTGCAACTTGATCATCTGTAGGGCAATAGAGCACTTCAGTAGCACGATCC
>LPNX010781361.1:0-20649 GCA_001517045.1 Pseudotsuga menziesii | reverse complement strand
GCATGTGTAGCTCAATGTGTTTGCTGCACTGATGTAGAACTGGATCTTTGGCAAGCTTGATGGCACTTTGATTGTCGCACCAAAGTGGAGTAGGTTGCTCCTGCTCGAATCCAAACTCTGAAAGGATCTGTCGAAGCCATAAAGCTTCCTGACTGGCATTAATTGTGGCTCGATATTCTACTTCTGCTGAAGAAAGAGCAGGAGCTTATTGTTTCTCACAAGCCCAAGTGACAGATCCAGATCCCAGACTGAAAACATGACCTGCAGTAGACTTTCGATCATCAGGATCGCCAGCCCAATCTGAATCAGTGAAACCAACCAACAAAGGTTTCCCCCCTATACTGTAATGAATCCCAAACTAAATTGTACCTTGAATATATTGAAGTATTATTTTTGCTGCTTTCCAGTGACTTTCATGAGGAGTTTGCATATAACAGGCAACATGACCAGTGGCAAAGGAAAGGTGAGGACGGGAATGAGTCAAGTATAAAATACTACCAACAAGATGATGATACAAGGTGGAATCTACTTCAGGTGAAGTACAAGTGGCAGAAAGTTTGACTCCAGATTGGAAGGGAGAAGGGTTTGGTTTACAATCTTCATGTGGAAGCGACAAAAAAGGTCACAAGCATACTTAGACTGGGAAAGAAAGATTCATTCTTTGGTTTGCAAGACTTGGAGACCAAGAAAATAATGCAAATGTCCTAAGTCTGACATTTCAAAGTTTTGCTTAAGACTAGATTTCACATGGGTTATAAGTTTAGGGTCACTACCAGTAAGGATAAGATCATCAACATAAAGAACAAGTATGATGAGATGGTTTCCTACTTTCTTGGTATAGACATTGGGGTCAGAATGGCATCTAGAAAAACTAGTGTCAAGGAGAAAGCTATCCATTTTGGCATACCAAGCTCTAGGAGCTTTCTTAAGGCCATATAAGGATTTCTTAAGGAGACAAACAAGGCTAGAGTTATTCTGAACATATCCAAGAGGTTGTTCCATGTAAATTTCCTCATGTATATCACCATGTAAGAAGGAATACTTGACATCCATTTAATGGACTCCCCAGTTATGTAAGGATGCAAGGGAAAGAACAAGGTGGATAGAGTTCATTTTTGATACAGGGGCAAAGGTTTCATTGTAGTCAATCCCTTTAACTTGGGAAAAACCTTTAGCAACTAACCTTTCCTTGAGTCTTTCAACACTTCCATATGATGCATACTTAGTTCTGTAGACTCATTTACATCTGACAAGTTTTATTCCTTTTGGAAGAGGAACAAGATCCCAAGTATCGTTCTCCATTAAGGAATGATATTCTTCATCCATAGCTACATCCCAAGATGGATTTCCTGAAGCTTCTGCAAAAGTTTTTGGATCATGATTCTCGGAAACTTGAGCCAAAAGAGAAAAGGCTCACTGAAACTAAGAACGTGTTCGATGTTGATCTCTAGGATCACCGGCAAGGTCACCAATTGCTTCACATGTTGAACGGACCCATCGAGGAAGTATTGGTGCTGGTGCAATTGGAGGAACATGAGCAGGCAGAGGTGGATTTTCATCCTCACTGTCACCATCATAAACTGGAGTTGGAAACCGGTCAAGGAAGCTAGAAGAAGAAGAAGAAGAAGGCAGAATCGCTGAATCAGGCTCACAGGCCAAAGATGGCACACCCTCCAAGTTAGGCTCGCAAGCCAAGAGATTTTCATCAAATTTAACATCTCTTGTAATGATTATATCATGAGAATGTGGATGAAGAAGTCTATAACCTTTTACATCTTTAGAATATCCAACAAATATGCACTTTTCACTTTTAGGCTACAATGCTTTCCATTTTTCATCCAAAATGTGAGCCCATGCTTCACAACCAAACACACGAAAGTGACTTACATCTGGTTTAATTTTACTCCATGCTTCTTCCGGTGTTATACCCTATAAAACTTTAGTGGGTGTGCGATTAACTATGTAATTTGCACAATTTATGGCCTCAGCCCAATATTGAAGACTTAGTCCCTTAGATTGGATCATACAATTAGCCATTTCTTTTAAAGTGCGGTTCTTCTATTCAGCTACACCATTTTGTTGTGGTGTATATGGAACAGTGTGCTGTTGTTGGATTCCTTATTCAATGCAAAAAGTAGTGAACTTGTTGTTAACATATTTTCCTCCATTGTCAGATCTTAACTTAATAATTTGATGACCAGATTGTTTTTCAACAAGGGCCTTGTAGGCCAAGAACATGTTAAATACTTCGCTCTTAAGTTTTAGGAAGTAAACCCAAGTGCGTCTGGAGTAGTCATCAATGAAAGTTAAGAAATATTTGAAACCAAAAAAGGAAGCAGATGGAAGAGGGCCACACAAGCCACTATGCACAAGTTTCAAGGGAACCGAGGCATGCCAAGAGGCACATTTGTCAAAACTGTCCCGATGATGTTTTTCGAGTACACAACCGGAACAAACACCATCCTTACAAGATACCAGCGGAAGACCAGACACCATATTATATTTACATAGTTGTTGCAATGAGCGATAATTTAAGTGACCAAATCGCTCATACCAAAGTTTGCTCAAGTTATCACTATGAGCAACAAAAACTGAAGGAAAAGGTGATGACCCAAAGTTGTTAAATTTTTACAACCTGGTAATATCATCAACAGTTCCAGTAGCAAGGATATTTTGAGGATTTTTAAAATCCTTGATTACAACTTGGTGAGGTGTAAACGTCACAGTTTTACCTTCATATGAATGAGTAATTTGATAGGATGATAACAAATTGCAGGAAATTTTTGGAACACATTGTACATCACTAAAATGACCATTTTCTACTGGAACTATTCCAGATCCTACAACACTTAGAGATCTATCATCACCAACAAATATTTGTTTGGTGTTACATTCATGCATAGTAGAGAATATGGCTTTATCCTTAGCCATATGATAAGATGCTCCAGAATCAATGAGCCATTCAATTGAAGTAGAAGAAGAAGATGCAGTATAAGAGTAACCAAAAGCACAAAGTGCATGTCCATGAGAGGTAGATTCTAAAGACGAATCTAGACTGATGTGGTGCTTCTTCATTACTGCTTCCAAGGTTGCCATCTTCTTAAAACACTTAGATTCGTCATGATTATCTTTCCCACAAAAATTGCAATGACGATCAGTCTTCTTTCCTTTTTGCTTGGATCCTTTGTCATTTTTTAAAGAAGGAGCTAACTGAGAGGGTTTGGGACCCTTGTTGTTTTGCTTATTATTGTGAAAATTATGTTTCTTGGGAGGCTTGAAATTTTCTTTCTGTTGGGACAATAAGGCTTTCCCAGATGTATTTGCATTGCTAATTATTCCAAGATGAATGAGCTTATCTTACTCTCTAATCAAGGAATCACAAAAGGATTCAAGGCTATGCTCTTGATAGCTAGTTGCAGTCAAGAATTCTTTCATGGAGTAGAATGTAGATACAAAAACAGAATATCCAAGTTTTGAAAGAATATGATAAATACATTGTTTGTCTTCTTTCTTAATATTGCATTCTACACATAATAGTCTAAGAGTTTTATACTTAGATAAATAGTCTTGAATGCATGAAAAATCATTTGGATTCAAGGAAAGCAACTCATTTTCAAGTTGATGACCTCGAATTTCATTGTGTTTACCAAACACAGATTTCAACTTTTCCCAAGCAAGATTAGGTTCATCAATTCCAGATATGTGGAATCGCAAATCAGTAGAGATTGACATCTCAATCAATCCATGAGCTTCATCACATCTATTTGCCCATTTAATTTTCTTATCATCATCAGTGGGTTATGTTTCTTTCCCTGAGGTTATCCTGAAAAGTCTCCTACTTCGCAGAACATCCTCCATACGAGATTTCCATGAGAAATAGTTAGAACTTGTAAGTATAATATCACAAGGAGCAGCCATACTATAAAATAATGGCTGAAATAATAGAAACTAACTGTCTGGATGCAAAGAGATCGAAAAAATATGAGGTTTAAAAAAAAAGGCACTTAAAACGGATTCTGGAAGATGAAGTTATGCTTGATCAAAGAAAATGTTGAAGATGTCCCCAATAGTGATGTGACAGATATTAACTTGACCAACTAAAAAAAAGAAGCCCCCTCTTCCCAAGATCAACCTTTGACAATCACTTTTACAATAAAGTTGCTTTGAAGTGAATCACTTTTGCAGAATAAGTGATGTTCACTTTTACAATAATGTGACTTTTAAATAGTACGGCAATAAATTAAAAGACTTAAGTGACTCACTTTTATTTTATTTTATTTATGTGAGATACACTTTTACAATAAAATAACTTGAAAATAGAAATTGCATGCACTAAATGTTAGGATATTTAGACACTTAGGAGTTAGTTAAGATCAACGTGTGTAATATATCCGTTAGGTTAAAATGTGTTTCTTTAGTATGCATTAGTATGCATTTGTAAATATTCTAATCCGACGGTCATGATATGTTCTAGACATAGAGTGATCCGACGGTTCAACTTCTCTTAGATCATACCTACCATTGATCTGTGGCTTAACACCCGATTGGTCTATGATCTCTATTTAAAGAGCATAGAGAGTCATTGGCTAGTTGATCGATTATGAGAAGCTCATGTAAATTTCTTTCTTTTGCATAATAAATTGCTCCAAGTAGCTATTTGGCTGGGGCCATGGACTGTTTCCCTCTCGAAGGTTTTAACCACGTGACAAACATCGGTGTATTGATCTGTGATCTATTTGTGTGAAGTAGTATCTGAAGGTGTTCAATCTTTTGGGAGTACCATATGTACCCGAACATGGTATCAGAGCTTTTATGAAGAGCCGCTTTCGGTTTTGATCAAGATCTAGAACCGGTGTTGCCAAAAATTTGAAAGGGTTTCTGGTTCTGGATTTTTTATGCATTTGTGGCCTTTGGGAGCTATTCCATTGCATTTGGATCACCATTTCCATTGGGAAAGAGTTTTCGTTTCACCGAAAACCATTTCCATTTGCTCCAGAAACGCCCATCTCAACAAATCTGAAGGTATAATGTTACAGTGATGGATTTGTTTTTTTTAATCTCTCATATTTTATCAATTTATTATTAGATATTTTATGTTTTAGTATTGGACTCTTGTTTTTCCTAACTGCGTATGCTCTTTGCCGTGCAACTTGCGCGATCGCGGCGAATTAGAAACAGTAAGGGAAAGTTTATTTTTTCTTGTCTTCTCGGCTACATATGCTCTTTGCTATGCACCTTGTGCAATCATGGCAAATCAGAAACATCAAGAAAACTTGAAAATGTAGAATTTCCAGATAAGCTAACCAAGATCTAACCCCATTGTGTGGAAAAAGTTTTTTTTGTTTTTGTTTTTCGTTTTTTTTGTGATTTGCAGGAAAAGAAAGAAAGCATGGAAAACGAGAGAGAAGAGTAAAAAAAAACCCATTCCTATTTCCATACTTTTAAGTACCTTTTTAACTTAGCTCACTTGATCCAAAGTTGCTTTACACCTTGATAAGTCTTGAGTTCAAGTCTTATCAAGCTAGTTTTTAGTGCATGCAATTTCTATTTTCAAGTTACCTTATTGTAAAAGTGCATCTCACATAAATAAAATAAAATAAAAGTGAGTCACTTAAGTCCTTTAATTTATTGTTGCACTATTTAAAAGTCACATTATTGTAAAAGTGAACATCACTTATTCTACAAAAAGTGATTCACTTCAAAGCAACTTTATTGTAAAAGTGATTGTCAAAGGTTGATTTTGGGAAGAGGGGGCTTCTTTTTTTTAGTTGGTCAAGTTAATATCTGCCACGTCACTATTGGGGACATCTTCAACATTTTCTTTGATCAAGCATAACTTCATCATCCAGAATCCGTTTTAAGTGCCATTTTTTAAAAACCGCATTATTTTTTGAGCTCTTTGCATCTAGACAATTAGTTTATGTTCTTTCAGCCATTATTTTATAGTATGGCCACCCCTTGTGATATTACACTTACAAGTTCTAACTATTTCTCATGGAAATCTCGTATGGAATATGTTCTACAAAGTAGGGGACTTTTCAGGATAACCTCGGGGAAAGAAACAGAACCCACTGATAATGATAAGAAAATTAAATGGGAAAATAGACATGATGAAGCTCGTGGATTGATTGGGATGTCAATCTCTATTGATTTGCGATTCCACATATCTGACATTGATGAACCTGATAAAGCTTAGGAAAAGTTGGAATCTGTGTTTGGTAAACACAATGAAATTCGGGGTCATCAACTCGAGAATGAGTTGATTTCTTTGAATCCAAATGATTTTTTATGCATTCAATACTGTTTATCTAAGTATAAAACTCTTAGACTCTTATGTGCAGAATGCAAGATTAAGAAAGAAGACAAACAATGTATTTATCATATTCTTTCCAAACTTGGACCTGCATATTCTGTTTTTGTATCTACATTCTACTCCATGAAAGAATCCTTGACTGCAGCTAGCTATCAAGAGCCTAGCCTTGAATCCTTTTGTGATTCCTTAATTAGAGAGCAAGATAAGCTCATTCATCTTGGAATAATCAACAATGCAGATACATCTGGGAAAGCCTTATTGTCCCAACAGAAAGAAAAGTCCAAGCCTCCCAAGAAACAAAATTTTCGCAATAATAAGCAAAACAACAAGGGTCCCAAACCCTCTCAGTCAGCTCCTTCTTTAAAAAATGACAAAGGGTCCAAGCAAAAAGGAAAGAAGACTGAGCGTCATTGCAATTTTTGTGGGAAAGATAATCATGATGAATCTAAGTGTTTTAAGAAGATGGAAGCCTTGGAAGAAGCAATGAAGAAGCACCACATCAGCCTAGATTCATCTTCAGAATCTAACTCTCATGGACATGCACTTTGTGCTTCAGGTTACTCTTATACTGCATCTTCTTCTTCTACTTCAATTGAATGGCTCATTGATTCTGGAGCATATTATCATATGGCTAAGGATAAAGCCATGTTTTCTACTATGCATGAATATAACACCAAACAAATATTTGTTGGTGATGATAGATCTCTAAGTGTTGTAGGATCTGGAACAGTTCTAGTAGAAAATGGTCATTCCAGTGATGTACTATGTGTTCCAAAAATTTCCTGCAATTTTTTATCAGTCTATCAAATTACTCATTCAGGTGAAGGTAAAACTATGATGTTTACACCTCACCAAGTTGTAATCAAAGATTTTAAAAATCCTCAAAATATCCATGCTACTGGAATTGTTGATGATATTACCAAGTTGTACAAATTTAACAACTTTGGGTCATCACCTTTTCCTTTAGTTTTTGTTGCTCATAGTGATAACTTGAGAAAACTTTGGCATGAGCGATTTGGTCACTTAAATTATCGTTCATTGCAACAACTATGTAAAGACAATATGGTGACTGGTCTTTCGCTGGTATCTTGCAAGGATGGTGTTTGTTCCGGTTGTGTACTCGAAAAACATCATCGGGACAGTTTTGACAAACGTGCCTCTTGGCACGCCTCAGTTCCCTTGGAGCTTGTGCATAGTGACTTGTGTGGCCCTCTTCCATCTGCTTCCTTTTCTGGTTTCAAATATTTCTTAACTTTCATTGATGACTACTCCAAACGCACTTGGGTTTACTTCCTAAAACTTAAGAGCAAAGTATTTAACATGTTCTTAGCCTACAAGGCTCTTGTTGAAAAACAATCTGGTCATCAAATTATTAAGTTAAGGTCTGACAATGGAGGAGAATATGTTAACAACAAGTTCACTAATTTTTGCACTAAACAAGGAATCCAACAACAGCACACTGTTCCATATACACCACAACAAAATGGTATAGCTGAAAGAAAAAACCGCACTTTAAAAGAAATGGTTAATTGTATGATCCAATCTAAGGGACTAAGTCTTCAATATTGGGCTAAGGCCATAAATTGTGCAAATTACATAGTTAATCGCACACCCACTAAATTTTTACAGGGTATAACACTGGAAGAAGCATGGAGTAAAATTAAACCAGATGTAAGTAACTTTCGTGTGTTTGGTTGTGAAGCATGGGCTCACATTCCGGATGAAAAACGAAAAGCATTGCAGCCTAAAAGTGAAAAGTGCATATTTGTTGGATATTCTGAAGAGGTAAAAGGTTATAGACTTCTTCAGCCACATTCTCATGATATAATCATTAGAAGAGATGTTAAATTTGATGAAAATATCTTGGCCTACGAGCCTAACTTGGCAGTCGTGCCATCTTTGGCCTGCGAGCCTGATTCAGCGATTGTGTCTTCTTCTTCTTCTTCTTCCAACTTCCTTGACAGGTTTCCAACTCCAATTTCTGATGATGATAGTGAGGATGAAAATCCACCTCTACCTGATCATGTTCCTCCAATTGCACCGGCACCAATACTTCCTCAATGGGTCCGTTCAACATGTGAAGCAGCCGGTGAGCTTGCCGGTGATCCTAAAGATCAACGTCGAACACGTTCTCAGTTTCAGCGAGCCTCTTCTCTTTTGGCTCAAGTTTCTGAGAATCATGATCTAGAAACTTTTGTAGAAGCTTCAGGAAATCCAGATTGGGATGCAGCTATGGATGAAGAATATCATTTCTTAATGGTAAATGATACTTGGGATCTTGTTCCTCTTCCAAAAGGAAGAAAACTTGTCAGATGTAAATGGGTCTACAAAACTAAGTATGCATCAAATGGAAGTGTTGAAAGACTTAAGGCAAGGTTAGTTGCCAAAGGTTTTTCCCAAGTTGAAGGGCTTGACTACAATGAAACCTTTACCCCTGTAGCAAAAATGAACTCCATCCGCCTTATTCTTTTCCTTGCAACCTTACATAACTGGGAAGTCCATCAAATGGATGGCAAGTCTGCCTTTTTACATGGTGATTTACATGAGGAAATTTACATGGAACAACCTCCTGGATATGTTCAGAATAACTCTAGCCTTGTTTGTCTCCTTAAGAAATCTTTATATGACCTTAAGCAAGCTCCTAGAGCTTGGTATGCCAAAATGGATAGCTTTCTCCTTGACACTGATTTTTCTAGATGCCATTCTAACCCCAATGTCTATACCAAGAAAGTAGGAAACCATCTCATCATACTTGTTCTTTATGTTGATGATCTTATCCTTACTGGTAGTGACCCTAACCTTATAACCCATGTGAAATCCAGTCTTAAGCAAAATTTTGAAATGTCAGACTTAAGACATTTGCATTATTTTCTTGGTCTCCAAGTCTTGCAAACCAAAGAAGGAATCTTTATTTCCCAGTCTAAGTATGCTTTTGACCTTCTTCGTCACTTCCACATGGAAGATTGTAAACCAGCCCATTCTCCCTTCCAATCTGGAGTCAAACTTTCAGCCACTTGTACTTCCCCTAAAGTAGATGCCACCTTGTATCATCAGCTTGTTGGTAGTCTTTTATACTTAAATCATTCCCATCCTGACCTTTCCTTTGCTGTTGGTTGTGTTGCCCATTATATGCAAACTCCTCATGAAAGTCACTGAAAAGCAACAAAAAGAATACTTTGATATATTCGAGGTACAATTCAGTTTGGGATTCATTATAGTACAGGGGGGAACCTTTGTTGGTTGGTTTCACTGATTCATATTGGGCCGATGATACTGATGATCAAAAGTCTACTGCAGGTTATGTTTTCAGTCTAGGATCTGGACCTGTCACTTGGGCTTGTAAGAAACAAAAATCTCTTGCTCTTTCTTCAGTATAAGCAAAATATCGAGCCGCAGTTAATGCCAGTCAGGAAGCTTTATGGCTTTGACAGATCTTATCAAAGTTTGGATTCGAGCAGCAGCAACCTAATCCACTTTGGTGCGACAATCAAAGTGCCATCAAGCTTGCCAAAGATCCAGTTCTACATTAGTGCAGCAAACACATTGAGTTACACATGCACTTCATCATAAATAGTGTTCATGATCATGTTATTGAAGTGCTCTATTGCCCTACAGATGATCAAGTTGCAGACATCTTCACCAAGTCTCTTACAGAAGCGAAGTTTTCTAAACTTCGGTCTATGTTAGGAGTTCAGGAATGTGTCCTTAAGGGGGGATAGGCTCTAATGCCTCCTTCCTTCTCCTAATAGTGTCACTTTTGTAAATCCTTCAATCCTATCCCAAGTTGTTCTTAAGGGGGGATGTTAGGATATTTAGACACTTAGGAGTTAGTTAAGATCAACTTGTGTAATATATCTGTTAGGTAAAAGTGTGTTTCTTTAGTATGCATTAGTATGCATTTGTAAATATTATAATATGATGGTCACGATATGTTCTAGACATAGAGTGATCCAACGGTTCAACTTCTCTTAGATCATACTTACCATTGATCCGTGGCTTAACACCCGATTGGTCTATGATCTCTATTTAAAGAGCATAGAGGGCCCTTGGCTAGTTGATCGATTATGAGAATCTCATGTAACTTTCTTTATTTTGCATAATAAATTGCTCCAAGTAGCTATTTGGCTGGGGCCGTGGACTATTTCCCTCTCGATGGTTTTAACCATGTGACAAACATTGGTGTGTTGATCTATGATCTGTTTGTGTGAAGCGGTATCTGAAGGTGTTCGGTCTTTTGGGAGTACCCTGTGTACCCAAACACTAAAAAGTTGTTTAATAAGACTTGAAATCAAGACCTATTAAGTAATAAAGCAACTTTGGACCAAGTGATCTAAGTTTAAAAGGTACGTAAAATAATGGAAAGAGGAAGGGGGATTTTTTTTTTAACTCTTCTCTCTCGTTCTCCATGCTTGCTTTCTTTTCCTACAAATCACAAAAAAAAACGAAAAACAAAAACAAAAAAAACTTTCTCCACACAATGGGGTTAGATCTTAGTTAGCTTACCCGAAAATTCTACGTTTTCAATTTTTATCGTTGTTTCTGATTTGCCGTGATCGCACAAGGTGCACGGCAAAGAGCATACGTAGCCGAGAAGACAAGAAAAAATATTTCCCTTACTGTTTCTGATTCGCCGCGATCACACAAGGTGCACGGCAAAGAGCATATGCAGTCAGGGAAGGAAACTATCTGAGACTAAAACAGAAAATATCTAATAATAAACTGATAAAATATGAGAGATTTCAAAAAAAATCCATCACTGTAACATTATACCTTCAGATTTGCCGAAATTGGTGTTTCTGGAGAAAACGGAAACGGTTTTCAGTGAAACGAAAACTATTTCCCAATCGAAACCACACTCTGGATGCAATAGAATAGCTCGCATAGGCCAAAAATTTACCAAAAATATATAAACAAAAATCCTTTCAAACTTTCAGCAACACCGATTCTAGATCTTGATCAAAACTGAAAGCGGCTCTTTATAAAAGCTATGATACCATGTTCAGGTACACAGGGTACTTCCAAAAGACCGAACACCTTCAGCAATCACTTCACACAAATATATCATAGATCAACACACCGATGTTTGTCACATGGTTAAAACCATCGAGAGGGAAATAGTCCATGGCCCCGGCCAAATAGCTACTTGGAGCAATTTATTATGCAAAAGAAAGAAATTTACATATGAGTTTCTCATAATCGATCAACTAGCCAAGGACCCTCTATGCTCTTTAAATAGAGATCATAGACCAATCAGTTGTTAAGCCATGGATCAATGGTAGGTATGATCTAAGAGAAGTTGAACCGTCAGATCACTCTATGTCTAGAACATATCGTGACCATCGGATTAGAATATTTACAAATGCATACTAATGCATACTAAAGAAACACACTTTTACCTAACGGATATATTACACAAGTTGATCTTAACTAACTCCTAAGTGTCTAAATATCCTAACAGCCTACCTGGCACTGCGCTGGAGGGGTCTTGACAGAGTGGTTCTGGATGAGCACTGCTTCTGGATAATAGGACTCAGGTAGTGGCACTGCGTACTGCTAGCAAGTTTCAGGCGATGGCACCACTTCTCACCAACAACATATGAGTGGTTCCCTATATAGATCCAAAACACAAAGGAGAACGAAATATCAAGTCAAAAATTGATCAGATCAAGGCAAAAATTGATGGATTGACAGCAAAAAAGAACATAAAAAGTCAAAATAATTCAAATCTGAAAGTTTCAAACCAAAATTCACTGAGTCAAATGGCATATCTGACTGAAGAGATTTGGAGATGGAGCCTAGATTTGGACAAGAGTTCAAGAACTGAGGAAGATCATATCATCTTGAATATTTCACCTTCTGCGGGCAGAAGTTGTTCCTCTGGTCTGAATGATTCAGATCCAGAACAAATGAGTGAACGACAAAGGATGAAGACCTTCCCTGTATGTCATAGACACCTGGAATGCTGCTTCAATTGTGAACCTATGTACCTGCAAATAGATCAAATATGCAAACACATCAAAGCTACCAGAAAATCATCTACTTATCGATGTTAGTGACTAAGGAATCTAACAACATGTACATATGAAATCAAAACAACAGTAATGTGGGATGGAAATCAGCTTTGCATTAAAGATGTATGGATAAGATTACAACCATTGCCTTAGTGTCAACAAGCATCTCCATGAAACAAACACTTCATCCCCATAAGCTCCAACTTAGCTCTTTATGCTCTCCAATGGCTTGGGCTAAGTGGTCAATCCAACAGCATAACAATACCTCTATAGTTCTCCCCCTCAACTATGGACATGAGCTTGTATTTATAAGGCTCAATGGATAGGAATAGTTGAGAGAATTGTGGATGAGGTGGCCCTAAGATCCTACAATGGGGGATCTCAAGCCCAACTGAGCCACAGTGATAGGGATAAGGGAGGACACAAGGCTCATGATCTAGAAGCCTCGAGAAACTTCTTTTTTTCCCATTTTACCCAGGGTACCGCTTTTCTTCTCTTGTGACAAAGCGGTTTAGATGAGAAACACTTATGGACCAAATACCATAGGCGGTGGCACTGCTTATGGAAAACAGGATACAAGTAGTGCGAGCAAGGTACCGCTCATGGTCCACAGGTAAAGCATGGTGCTGAGATTTTTCATGTATAATTAACAAATAGAATAGGTTTCCACTCTAAGTGCTAGGATTAAGGGCAAACATGGGAGTTAAGAGTCTTATCACATGGTGGTCACAGGATTCGGGTATAACAGACTGCATACTTGTGTTGTATCAAGTATGGACTTGTGTTGTATCAAGTCAAATGATTCTCATAGATAGTACATTATGATATGGATCTCATGAACTGGAGAGGGTCTTGTGTTGTATCAAGACTAGAGACTTGTGTTGTATCAAGTCATGAGGATATATTATGTGATGTATTGCTAGTCCTGGTCAATAGGTGTTGTAAGTCTCCTTTAGGGATTAGCTACCCCTAGAGTGAATTACTTTAGCATATGACTATATGACCCTAGGTAATACATATTCTCATTAGTATCAAACAATTTTTTTGAGTATGATACGATAAGATGGTTAATTAATTAATACACATATGGACCATGCAGTATTTAATTAATGAATATGAGATATAGCATAGAGAAAGAGAATGAATTCAAATGACACATGTATGCGTCAAGTGAACTCAAATTATGAAGGCCGTAGTTAATCCTAAGTTGTAAATAAAGAATGTATCAGTTAAATAAGGAACATCTCCTTGATTCATACAAAGTGTTTGCGCATGGGTGACATTGATTGTGAAGTACCAAATACTTTCCGTTAGTCTCCTAACATTCAGTTGAAGATTGAGTTTAGTTTAGTTAGTTCACAATTAGTTGAGCCAGTTCGCATTTAGTTCATCTAGTTCACATTCAATTCATTCAGTTCACATTTAGTTCAATCAGTTCACATTCAATTCAAGGAGATCACATTCAGATCAAGTTAGTTAGTATCAAGTTAAAGCTAAATAAAGAAGGAGGGTGCATATATTGTGCATGTAAGAGTAACTGAAGTGTTAGTTTGACGCTGGAGCTTAGGAGGGTTCTAATGACTGCATGAGAGGAGTTGTAGTGCATGTTACTCCTAGTGAATGCGCCATGTATGATCTCAATGTTTTTACTAAGCCTAAAATTCACAACCTTTTGCATTATAGGTGTTTTTCATGTTATTAATATGCTAGGAATATGATAAGTTCAATACACAGTTGCATACAATTGTTTTTGCAAGGTTTCAATAGATCTATCTTCTCTATTGCTAGGGTGATATCTCTTATGTAGCAATATTCTATTGTGTTGTAAATTATTCTCTGCAAGTCTATCTATCTTACTCAAAGAATTGTTGGGTATGGAGGGTTTTCCCATGTGTATGGAGGGTTTTCCCAGGATATATCTTGTCTCTTATGGTTGGTTATTTTATGTGGATGATTTATTCTTGAGATTCATGTATTTTTGACATAAATATTCATATGTGGATGATTTAAACATTGATAGATGGCTGATATAAAGTTGATTATGTGGCTGATATAAAATTTCTTGTGTTGCTGATTTAAATTTTCATAAAGTGCAGAAATTATTTGATAAAAATTTTAAATTTCAAACAGCCCCGATTTTGCTCAAACATTAACAAGACCATCCATCCCATTTACGATTAGTGTTTGAATGGTGTAGACACTATAAGATTCGTTTGAATCCCCACAAGTGTGTCTTTTGTGTCGATTCAAGACAGTTGTTAGGATTTATAGTGTCCAGCAAGGGGATTATGGTTGACCCACTCAAAGTAGAGAAAATTATAAATCTCCCTCATCATCGTACAATTAGACAAATTCAGAGTTTACAAGAAAATTCCAATTTTCTTATACATTTTAAATTTAAATATGCTAAAATAACTAAAATTGTCATGTGCCTACTCAAAAAAGATACCCCATTTTTTATTGGATGAGGCTACACAACAATCATTTGATGCTCTTAAAAAAGAACTATTATCATCCCCCCTGTTAATCCCACCAAATTACACTAAATATTTTATGTTATATCTGGCCACTTTTGATTCTATAGTTGGCATAGTGTTGGTTCAGTAAGATGATCAGGTCTAGGAGCATGTCATATACTACCTCATTTGATCCCTCATAGGACCCGAGCTTCAGAATTCTCATGTTGAGAAATTGGCACTAGCATTTGTTTATGTTGTTCAAAGATTGTGTCACTACATTTTACTTCGAAAGACCACTTTAGTCAAAGATGTAAATCCATTTCAGTATGTTTTAACCCGACATATAATCAAGAGAAAAATTAACAAATGGATCATCATACTTTAAGAGTTTGACCTTGATTTTCAATATGCTAAGTCTAAGAAGTATTTGGTGTTCGTAGAGCTTATTTCTGAGTTCCCTAGTGACAAGAGTTATGAGATAGAATATTACTCATTCCCCAATGAGTATGTCTTCTTAATTTCCACCTCGGATCCTTAGTATATCTCCAAAATTCGAAGCGTCTAGCAACCTCTTTTCGAGAATAACAACAAAAGCTATGACATAATGCTAAAAACTACCTCATTATTGATGACACTCTCTATAGAAGAGGGATAGATTCAACTTTTCATCATTTCCTAACTCATGAAGCGGTTGAGTCCCTTATAAATGATGCCCATAGTGGATCATGTGGGGGTGGTTTATCTGGGATAGAAATAGCTCGAAATATTTTGTGTGCTTCTTATTTTTTGCCCACAATATTTAAAGATTGCGTGGAGGTTATTAAGCATTTCCATCCTTGTCATATTTTCACCAAAAAATGTGGGCACATCCATCTCCTCTCTTTCCCATTATCATGGTAGGACCCTTAACTAAGCAAGGGTGGACTTTATGACATGCAACCCAGTTTTTGTTTGGGGGCATAAACATATTTTTCATTGTTGTTAACTACTTTACAAAGTGGGGGGAGGCAATGCCTATTTTGAAAGAGGATGGTGAAACTACAACCTATTTTATATTCAATCATATTATTGATAGGTTTGGTATCCCGAACAAGATTTTCATTGATCATGGCAGTCACTTTCATAATAAAATGATGACCAAATTAGCTACTATGCTTGGCTTTAAACAATTTTATTTTACCCACAAGCAAATGGATAGGTGGGAGTTGTTAACAAAATTTTGAAAACCATTCTCTAGTAGGCAATCAATGCTAATATATCTAATTGGAATATCATGCTTTATCCTTCACTTTGGGCATATCAAACCACTGTCAAGACTACCACAGGTTTTTTTCCTTTCCAACTCGTTTACGAGATGGAGGCAGTCATGCCTATTGAATGTGAAATATCATCGTTAAAACTAGAAATACAAATTTTACCTAAGACTTCAGCTTTGGAAGAATGTTTGTTGCATTTGGAACACTTAGATTAAAAACGTAGAGATGTGCTACCAACAACCAAAGCACATAATCAACGGGTGAAGAGTCAGTATGATAATTCTATTAAAACTAGGGTTTTCTCTGAAGGTGAACTTGTACTAGCCTATGACCGAGACAAAGAACCTTTGGGTCCAAGCAATGTTACTAGATAAATATACTCAAGTGGACTCAAGCCAGATCTCCCTAGTCCAAGTGGATCTAGAACAAATCAAGTACATAATAAAATCTACTTTCCTATATCAAATAGAAATGCATGTTAACATATAGATCACTTACCCGAGGTCTGCAAATCATCTTCTCTCTTTGTTTATCCAAGCTCCAGAGACTTCAGATCTTGAGTTGCAAAACACTGTAGAGAAAGTGGAAATAAGAAAACAGTACATGTGTATCCAAACAAGAATTGATCTAAGCTAAAAGTTAAAAAAGAAAGATCTAAACAGCATCAACACATCAATGTTTATGGAAATATTTTATATTACTGTAATCAAGGAGATACATAGAATTACATAAGAGAGAATATCACAACCTAGCCTTAACGTTGCAATATTTCATCCAACAATCCAATCCAAGCCTCCAAAGGATGATAGTATCCTCCCAAAGGATGGGATCTTTCCTCCCAAAGGATGATAGGGATCACCTAGGAATTCCACCAGCATAAGAGTACCATAGTCCTTCCTCCCTTCACCATGGAGAGACGGTTTAATTTATAAGGCTAAAGGGATAGAGTAGGTTGAGGATTCGGAGGAGGATTCTAATGGATCTTCCCCATAGGGTAGGGAACCAAATTCCACCTCACCTAGAACCTAGGTATGATCCTCCACCTCATCCACCTTCGAGAAGGGCCTCGACGCCTCATTTTTTTCCCTCTAAACATCCCTAGCGCACTTAGCAGTAGGATACAGAGAACCAAAGAGGGTTGGTGCACCTTGCATGAGGGGGGAAAGTGCCATTTGTGCTATTTGCATGAAGGGAAAGAGTGCCAACAAGGCATTGGCGCACCTTTCCTTAGGAGTAAGAGAGCCAGCCCTCCTAGAGGAGGAAAAAGAGCTAGGGGTAACCTCAGTTTCAATCCAGTTTAGAAGAGGGAACTTTAGGGATTAGGAACAAGGTTGACACATGGATGAAGATGACTAGATTTCGGTGTAACATGAAAGTTTAAATCGATGTGACTCGAACCCTATATAGTGTCTAATTTTCTAAAAAAGGTTCCTATGAGCTAGTGTATTACAATGGAAATAAACTATCGAAGCCCAGAAATGGGATTTATGTGAAGAAGTATTACGCTTAAGCCATATGGTTTTTCTTGTATAGTGTTTTAGAGTTTTTTCCTTTTTCATGTTTCTTATGTAAGTATTGTTGTGTTTCATATTTTCATCGAGTGCTTCATAGGATTTTATAATGGCGCTATCTGTCACACTCATAATCTCGCTTCAGTTGCTTGGGTTATCTATTCACCTGCAGGTCAACTAGTTTCTTCAAGAGGTGCTTGTTTAGGCCCCACTACTAACAACATGGTTGAATATAGTCTTTTTTTTTAGCTGCTCTGAGATGTTGTTTCCCATGACATTTTGTGTATCGAAGTTAGACTAGACTCTTAGTTATTCATATCTCATCTTAATTGTGATTACTGGGTGAGGGATCCTTCTTTATTTCATAAGTTTTTAAAAATTAGATTACTTGAAAGACAATATGATTATATTACATATAAACATATTTAAATACATCATAACACTTTAACTGATGCATATGAAAATTATGTCCTCGACTGGCATTTGTATAATACACTATAAAAATAAATAAGCATACATCATAAACACATGTAGATATGAACCGTCATATGTATATATAATATATAAAACAAGTCCAAGTCAATATATCCAGACAATAGTACATATCAAAATACAAAACCGGGATCATAATCCCCCATGATGTCAATACTCCTAAGGAGAGGTCGGAACCTCAGCTGCCTCTGCCACTACCTCTTTGTAACAAATGGCACACCTAGTTACTTTTCGGAGAAATCTCAACCATGCAGGGGGCACTCCCACTACATGCTCCCATATATCTATAGGAATCCTATCCATCTGAATAGTAAGAATATCATGAGTCAAACAAGTCAATTTTCCCTCAAGTTTCATAATCATGGTGTCATCTTTGCTTGCCTCTGGTAGTCGTACAAACACTCTAGGATGTCCATTTGGATGCGCTAGTCCAATATCCACATCGGGAATTATGATTAAGCTTAGATTCACAAAATTACATAAGTATGCATATTTGCAAACTAAAACTCACAAAATTTTAATATTTCATAAAACAAATATACCAATATCTCCCCATGCTTCTTCAGGAGGAAGCATGAGTTTAGGGTCTCCACGGAAACCTAAACTTGCATATGGAAACAACTTAATGGAAGGAACCTATCGACTCCACAATTATTGAAATTCATAATTGAAAGTAGCTCTTGTGTCTCCACCCCATGCCTCACTAAGACCTCACCCCATCTGGTGAGTCTAGGCTCATGAAAATAGGAGAGTGGTAGGGTCACTCTCAGGCTCAGGCATGGAACCCAATGAAATAAGAATGTAGTCAGGATACTCACATGACCAAATTTTTTCTTCTTTCCCGTATTGAAATTAGTAAGTTGCCTCTTCATGTTTACAACAAGACTAGTACACCAATAAAAAACCACATTTCACAAGCATTTTATACTAATATGCATATAATTGTTTCTATCTAAATGTAATGTTGCTACACCTACAACCCATGTAATGGTAGTAACAATAACTTTTAGCGGAAAACTTGTTATTTGTGCAATCACATTTTGGATTCCTAACTTCTATGCTCCTAGAACATAGTAGGTGTTGACATAGTCTTGAACGGTCAAAGTCCCCATGACATGGACTGAGCCTTTTAAGTTTATTGCTACTCTACAACGCGATAAATTGGTGATAAAATAAATCTCTTCCACAGTGATCTCTAGAATTTCACCTTGGAGGTTAAATACACCCTGTTCAAGATCCCAATACCTCACCAATACTTCTAAGAGTCTCAATTGATCTCACATGTTAGTCATGTTCAAGAATTTTAGTAACCCACACTACTGCAATGCATTTAGAGTCAATGGGTCATGCATTGCTTCCCTATCCATGTCCTCATGTTTCCTTTCTCGCCATATAATTGCCATACGTGTAAATTTTCACTTATGTTGATATGTGTTCATCTTTTTATTTATGAACTACATGAAACGCAGATGCAGTTCACTGCAACTCACGTCCCACATGCTGGTGAACACCTGTCCACTAGCATTTTTTCTATGAACAAGTGAGCGCACAAGCCTTCACTCGTGTGTGCACATTTTCACATTTCTAACTTGATAAAAAAAACCCAAACTTAACTAAAATAATTTAAAAAATGATATGAAAACGAATTTTAGAGAGAGATTGTAATGTCCCGGTTCTGACCCCGTTACATTAAATGTACATGATGTATATATTGTAATGATCATGGTGTGGAGCTAAAGGCCAAGGCCCCACCATTGATCGGTTATGCTATGTTTTGGATTTAAAATTTGTCACCGATTGAATATCGGGGCATGCAGCACATATTATGTTGGCCATTATGTAAATATGCATCATAATTAATTAATGGACACAACCAGCTACGGCCGCGGCAACCAAATCGAATGGGGCATGATTTTCTAAGGATAAGGGGGGGGTGAAATATTTAACCTATGGGCCAATGGGGAAAAGCCAAATGTCTATGAGAAAACCCATCAAATTGTCAACTACCTTTCTTGTCTTTTTTCTCCAATCATTTATTTCTGCCAGAATGTGGTTGAGTTAGTTATTGCATGGAATGGGAAGAGTATGGCAAACCAAATTCGAATTGGGCAGAGACCCATTTTTGAAAAACGTGTTCTGACTTCCTTGGCAAGAAAAATGCCCAAAAACGTATGCCATTCTACTGTGCATTCACGTTTTTCATTCTTCCTCATGTTTTGGCAGCAGCTAGAGTTTCCTGTGTGTTTTTCCTTCCACGTTTTTGGCTGTGGCTTCATTTTTCCCATGGGTGGGAGGTCGTTTTTGTAAGTGTGGGGGATTGGGCTATCTTCCTCACGTTTTTGGAGCTGCTGGTGCATTTTCCATTCACGTTTTTGTGATTTCATGTGTTTTTTTACCATGGCTGTGAAGAGCCATTCATGTTTTTGGCTGTCCCATTGACTATTGGTCTCATGCACAAACTAATTGGGGCGTTTTCCCCCTGCTGTGAGTTGTGTTCAATGATAATATTCAGGACTGTGTGTGTTTCCTCATGTGTGAGTCATTTTTGCTGTTATGTGTGGGGCTGTGTAATTCGTTTTTCCCTGTTTAAGCTGTGAGAGCTGAATT
>LPNX010781327.1:20773-40427 GCA_001517045.1 Pseudotsuga menziesii | reverse complement strand
ATATATATATATATATATATATATATATATAATCAAAGCAAAATTAGCCTTTATTAACTTATTAATGTAAGTAAAATTAGCTTTTATTGACTTATTAATGTTAAGTTTCAATTCTTTACCAAACACATACCTCATTGAGCATTCTACTTTTACAACTAAATTCAAAAGAATTTGGAATATCTTTTTCATATCTAATAATTTTTATTTTGTCATGGTAAAAATAATTCATCGATTAACAAAAAAATTCATCTTTTGGATCCCAAATACAATACAAATGATAAAGAGAGTTTAAGAAAAAATGTAGTTGGAAAAAACTTATTTTCCTTCATCAATTCCAAAAATATTTTTGCCTTATTTTGATAAAAGAACACTTTCTTAAAAAGAAATCCTATTTAAGAAATAGTGTATAGGTAAGTCGTGACAAAATAATAAACTCAATCAGAGTACATTAAATAAATAAATAAATAAAGTAGAAAAAGTCTTGGTTGGTTGGATTCATAGATGAGAAGAAGAAAAGAAGAATACACCATAAACAACTTCCTTCGTTCAAAGTTGGATTCGTTGGGTTTCACCGGTGAAAAAGAGTAGTAACTTACAAATATATCGTGTTCACGCTTTTTCTTAATTTAAAAATCATAAGAAATATTAGTACGTACGTGAAGGCCAACATATGCATTAAATTGGCAGCTTGTATGCCAAGATTGACATATGAAATGTGAATTGATATTTTCATGTTCATGGTGTTTGCCTCTAAGACAAAATAATATCACCCATTCGTTCATTTTTTCAATATCATGAAACTATTTTGTTCCTTAATTTCATGAATTATTTTTGCTTAATTTTTTTTATATTAAGTTTTTCATCATTCAATAATTATATTCTCAATCTTATAGATTTAGTTAAAATTATGATGAATATTAATTCTAAAAAGTAGTTTTCTCTAAGTTTTTGTAATCATATGTAAAAGTTACCGTAAAAGATATATTAGGATTTGATTATCATAACTTTTGTTTTATCAATGTTAACAATAATAACCATATTAGAGAAAAAATAATTTAAACCTTTGAGTTACTTTTAGAGATCAAAGAGACTTCTCATATCAGCTAAAGTAATACTAGCACAACCTGCATCTTTGAAAAAACTCTTTATCTCGTCAATGTAAATACCAAAAAGAGTAGGAGATAGGGGACAACCTTGCTTGCCTCCTATATTATAATTAATTTCTTTTGAACGACCTTTGGAGTTCTAAACTTGGCAATAAAATACTCCTACAAACTTATCAAAGTCAAACTATAAACTCGAAAACGAGTTATACCAGTTCTAATCTATTCTTAATTTTAGTTCTCAACAATATGTCAAATGTTTTTCTAGAGCCAAGAAAGCAATACAAAAGATTGGTTTTGTTATAGTGGTAATCCTTCAATCCTCAACAATAATCTTAAGATTAATAACTTGGTCAATATTTAATTGATATTCCTAAAAGCCTCATTTTATGTCTTTCTATTCATGTGTTAATCCTCTTTTTGAGAATAATTCTATATAATTTGATTTAACAAAAGATAATTATAATAGTCATGATAATTAAATGAAACATTTTAACTTTATCTTTAAAATTAAATTTAAAAATATTAAAAACAAAATAAATTTTAGATGGAATTCTAGGGTTCCATTTCTTGGAGGGGTTGTACTATTTTCTTATGGAGATGTTGTAGCATTTTAAAACCTTGTATAACCACAATGTCGGTTCTACTTGTCATTGGGAAGACTTTTCTCACATCCATCATAAAGTTGTCACTAACTTGAGTTTACTATTTTGTTGTGCTATCAATAGAGCTTGTTATGCATTATGTGGGTTCTCACCACATAAAAAAATAAAAATAAAAATTGTAAAATAAAAAAATAAAAATAAAAATTTAAGTGTTTTGACATTTTTAATTAAATGGTTACACATTGGATTACCACGTGCAATCTTACAGAAAATTGATGGACTCATGGAATATAGATACTGGACTTGGCAAAGTTAAGTTTTTTGTTTTCAAAATTGAAGTAAAATAATGTTGATAAAGAGGGAATTTAGAATATATTTGATTAAAATGAATTTTATAAATTATATAAAAGTTAAAATAATTTGTGATAATATGATGTAAAAACTTAGTTTATTAATATATAATTTGTATTTATGAAAAAATTATATAACTAGTTAAAATATACATTTTTTTAATAATTGTATGTTACATAAGTTTGTTATCTAAATGATATAATTAATTGAAAAATATTTGTACTTTTCATAATATTCAATCCAAGATGAAGAAGAAGATGAGGGTGTGAAAACAAAGGGTATGGGTATTTTGGAAATACTCTAAAGGATGAAACTATCTTTATAGGTGTTGGAGGAAAGACCTAAAATTACTTTTGATTGGTTAAGAGCTATCTTCTTTTACTCACCAATGAGTTATTTTATGTGGTGTAGTTTTCCTTAAATAACTAAAAGTAGTGATAGTTGTCTTCCTTGAATAAAAGCTACTTAACCAAACAAAAATAACTAAGTTAATTCCCTATGTTGGTAAAGACCAAATTCAAAAATAAACAAAATTTCAATAAAAAAAATATGATAAGATGCTGATAGTTAATCCGTTGAGACTAGAATTTGGCATGTCCCATGTGACCGGTACTGGGAATTTCACGAGTAGTATAAGGAGAATTGGGAATTTTTATTTTTTAAATGTGAAGTAAAAAATAACAATAATAATTTCCTACACAAAACAACTTATCATGTGTTATACACAACTAATTTAAACGTCAAGTCAAAAAATAGAGTATTATTATGCAATGGGATTGTATAGAATTTGGGATATGTAATATTAAAAATAGAATGGTCTATTGCAATAAACAATTATGTTGATAAGACCATCCCATTTAGTAGATTGACCTAGTTCTAGGTTTCATGTTGTTATCACTACTTGAGTTATCTTAAAAAAAAAGTTACGTTTTTACATAAAAAAATTTCCCCAATTAAAAGTAGAGTAGTGAGTGATTATTGTGTGAAAGATTGGTATCCACACTTCATAATGCCAAAGACATCTTCTTCTCCATATAATCAATCTAATAATGTGGCGGCCATTCGATAAGGGGTCTAGAGGCTCTTCGTCGAGTACGGGAAACATTCTAATAACACATTGAGATATTTTCATCAATGTCTAATTTTATGTGATCCAACCAAATAAAAATTATATAGAAGTTAAAATAATTTGTGATAATATGATGTAAAAACTTAGTTTATTAATATATATAACTTGAATTTATGAAAAAATTATATAACTTGTTTAAAAACACATTTTTTTTAATAATTGTATGTTGCATGAGTTTGTTTTCTAAATGATATAATTAATTGAAACATATTTGCATTTTTGATAATATTCAATCTAAGATGAAGAAGAAGATGAGGTTGTGAAAATAAAGAGTAAGGGTCTCTTGGAAATACTATAAAGGATGAAACTATCTTTATTTGGGTTGGAGGAAAGACATAAAATTACTTTTGATTAGTTAAGAGGTATCTTCATCTACCCACCAATGAGTTATTTTATGTGGTGTAGTTTTCCTTGAATAACAAAAAGTAGTGATGGTTGTCTTCCTTGAATAGAAACTGCTTAACCAAACCAAAACTAACTAAGTTAATTGCTTATGTTGGTAAAGACCAAATTTGAAAATAAACAAAATTTCAATAAAACCAACTATGAGAAGATGCTAATAGTTAATCAGTTGATTACTTCCATATAACTGGAATTGGGCATGTCCCATGTGACTGGGACTAGGCATTTTTATTTTTAAAATGTGAAGTAAAAAATAACAATAACAATTTCCTACACAAAACAACTTATCATGTGCTATACACAACTAATTTAAATGTCAAGTAAAAAATAGAGTATTATTATGCAATGGGATTGTATAGAGTTTGGGATATGTAATATTAAAATAGAATGTTCAATTTTCATAAATATTTATGTTGATAATCACATCCCATTTAGTAGATTGACCTAGTTCTAGGTTTCATGTTGTTATCACTACTTGAGTTATGTTTTTAGATAGAAATTTTCCCCAATTCAAAGTAGAACCGTCAGTGATTACTATGTGAAAGATTGTTATCACACTTCATAATAACAAATGCATCCTCTTCTCCTTATAATCAATCTAATAATGTGGTGGTCATTCGATAAGGGGTCTAGAGGCTCTTCGTAGAGTATGGGGCACATTCTAATCAAGGATTGAATCTCTTGTTCCTTACCCACCAAATCTAGATATTTTCATCAATGTCTAATTGTATGTGATCCAACCATTCATCAGTGAGGTGGAGCCTTCATGATCAGAACTTGTACTCAATACTGTGATTGTAGGGATAAAAGGATTCAATGGCCTTAGTCTCAATAGTGTTGGTGATCAATATGTCTTTGACATTAACCTTGGGAAGGATCTAAGAAACTATCTTTGCACATGGGAACACAGTCAGTCCATCTACCACCTGATGGAGCTTTGATCTTTCGATATTCTAATATACCCCATGCCATCTTTTTCTTCTACTAGGATAGTGGGATAACTCTGACTCTCAAAAATTTCTTGAATTTCACTTTATTGGTAAGAAATATCTATTGTAGCTGTGTTTCTTGTATCTTTAAAGCAGTTGGTGATGTGTTGGTGACTATTTGATCTTTCTTAGACGAGGATGCCACTTCCACCAACTTACCATTTTTGTCTAGTATACTTGTAAGCCATTGTGCTATCTTGAAATTCAACACTATCATCATTTGATCTTATTAGCGAGGTTAAAAAATAGAGAGAAATCATTTTGAAGTTTCAAAGATCTATAGGGATCTAAATTTAAACCACCTAGGTGATTTATGTGAGCTTAATAAAAATGTTTTCTTTGTTGATAAATGTATAAACAAAGCACAATTTTTGAGACCACCATTATCAAATTTCCCTGTCAAACCCTACTCATTATAAGTTTAAGTATGCATAATCATATAAAACATGTTTTATCAACATGATCATAATGAACTATCTGTTCCACATAGTAATGAACATCCATACGGCACAATCATATATAATCATCTATGTTATTAACTAGATGCAAAAAGAAAACCATCCATATAACATGTACATAACTAGATTTGGTCTCTCTCTCTCTCTCACACACACACATTTACCAGTCATATGACTCAAACAAGGTCTGAAAAATATAGGCCTATACACAAATTTGACACATATAACCCATACATTGATTCATTAAAATCACTCCTTGTGAGAGTCATAAAATAGACTAGTACAACCAAAATAGGACATCACATGGGCTCTTTGTTTTTTTAGATTAACTTAAGATTAAATTGAGAAATAATGTATATTATTATAAATTATGATATACTATATTAAACTTTGAAGTTAAACAATAATCATCATATAATTATATATAAAAATTATAACTACCAATAAGATCAAATTAGCTAGTTGAATTAACTATAAGAATCAAGAATTTAAATGATATTCTAATATTGATAATTCTAATAATTTAAATTCTAATAACGTGTACATCCAAAAGTGAGTGTAGAGTATATAGTATAATCCTTTAATATGAAGAACAATTCAGTCATCAAACGCAGCCAATAATTAATGATTTATACTTGTCATTAGATGAAGCTTTGAAATCTAACAACCGATCCTCTTTACCACAATACACATTCAACAAACGTGTTAATTTTCCATTTTCCATTCATTAACTCTTTCCGTATTTATTTATCAATTCAAATTGATTAGCCTCTCATTGGGTAGTTTTTATCAATTTAAATTGAATATATAGCCTCTTAGGGTAGTTCTTTATCAATTTAAATTGAATATATAGCCTCTTATTGGGTAGTTTTAGCTCGTATTATATGGAGGTTCCCATTCTAATTGTAATTTTCTACCTAAGTCCATTCACTTCTAATTTTTTATCATTTCCATCTCCATTTTAATGGAGAAGGGTAATTGTATAATATTAGTATAATACATGAATTTTGAAAAAATGAGAAGGTGAATTGTATTTTGAGCTATTATACAAATTGTTGTAAATGACAATGTTAATTATCAAAATAAATTTAAGAAATTTTTTTATTATATATTTGAAATCATTTTCATATATAAATTTAATATATGGTCAAAAATAAACTTATAAATTTATATTTGATTGGATTTACCTTAAACTAAATTCATATTTGATTAGCTTTACCTCTTATTTTTTTTAGGGATTTTGTATTTAAGTATGGAAAGTAAATTTCAAAGAATTACTAGACGATAAGAATTACTGTTAAAATTTGACATCTTATCTTACACATCAATAAAATTTTATATGATGTTTAAATTTTAACATTGTTTTTCATTTAACATTTAAATCTTATTTTTACCTATCTTAATAATACTTGATTAAAAATTTTAGAAAAATATAATAAACAAAAAAACCTTCTCTCTGAAATACTCTATAAAGAGATCGTAACAAAATAATAAACTTTTTTACTAAAAAAAAAAGTAACTTACAAATACATCATTTTCACTCCCTATCCCATTTGAAAATCATAAGAAAAATTAGTGTGTACATGACTAGCACACAATTCATGAAGAAGACCACATATGCATTAAATTGGCATCTTGACACAATTAGATGGAAACACTGACATATGAATTGTGAATTGATATTTTCATGTTCATGTTTTTCCTCTAATAAAAATTAATATCGTACCCATTCGTTCATTTTTTCAATATCATGAAACAATTTTGTTACTTTGATTTACGAATTAATTTCGTGTATCCTTTTTTGTATTAAGCTTTCCACCATTTATTAATCTTATGTTCAATGTTATAGATCTTCTTAAGCTTATGATAAATATTAATTCTAAAATATTTGCATGAAGTCATTTCCTCGAAGTTTTTATTGTCATATGCAACATTATCATAAGTGATATTTTAGGATTTGACTGTCATAATCTTTGTTTTATCATTGTTAATAATAATACCCATACTAGTGAAAAAACCATTTAGAGCTTTTGGTTGCTTATTGAAATCAAAGGGACTTCTCATTATTATGCCGAAGGCGTTTCACAATGGAGACGCAGTCTCAAAATATTCCTCGTCTCCCTCGCCACTAACATTTCGACATGTGTCTCTTCGGCTTAGCGAATGGGGATTGAACTGGTGTTGTGTCTTGCGTCTCGTGTGTTGAACTACTTTACATGGCCATGTTTGCTGACGACTGACTCGATCTCTTCCTCCAATTTCTTTGAATGAACGTATGCTGATCAATTTTGTTTTTTTTTGTATTGCACTTTAGTTGAGTCCCCGATTCTACAATCTTGATTATGGAACTTCTGTCCCACAAACTGTAGGTGTCCTCTGTGTTACGACCATAGCTGAACGTGAATGGATTGATGGACATATGGATGCGTTTGTCAATGGTCAACTTGATCTCCTCCTCCAGTTTCTTTGCATGCACGTATGCTGATCAATTTTGATATCCCTTGTATTTTTCCTCTCACCGAAGTGACGTACTTTAGTACATGAGACATGAATTATGTTAAGTAGAAAATTATGATATTGTCTGATTAATAGTACAGAATGATGCATGATCGGTATTTACCATACATAACATGTATTTCATTTTTTTACTATGTATAACTTGCTGACAGTTAGCATTTACTAGCCATTGTTTCTAAATATAAAACCATTAACATTTTTAAAACTGAACTTTCATTTTTATAGAAGTTAGATGAAATTACGGAGCCCTCCCCTTTAAAAAAAAAAGTTAACTACTTTCTAAAACATTTATCCTCTAGTAGCGTAGCTTTTGAAAAGATCAAGATCCAAGTCCTTTTCAACAACTCTGTTATTTACTAATATATTAAAAACAAATTGTTTCCCCTTATTCAATTTAAGAATCAGTCTAGAATATTTAAAGTTCACCTAAATGATAAAATACTAAGTTAAACTATTAATAAAATATGAGGTTGAGATCATCAACAATATTAGCTCTTATGACAAGCTTCTGATTTTTAACAGGCATTATCTTTGTAGTAATTATTTACAGATTAAAAGCTTAACCTAAAATAAAAAACTCAAACAGATTTCGGATTTATTATTTTAAATGAAACTAAGTAAATAGATAAAGACTCTACAGTCTTAAACTAAAGACATTAAACCCTAGATCTGTACAACCAACTTCATAGATCAAGAGCAAGCTTAGGGTTTAACCTTTTATTTTAAAGGTTCTAATAATATAATTAGAAATAAAGGACAAAGGAACTAAAGGATCATAGAATGTAAACCCTAATATATGTTAAACGTTTATAAACATATTAGTTTATATATCTCATGGCTTTGACCACCTGATAAACAAGGACCATGGGACTTTAAATAACAATGAACTATAGACTATGTTCTTTAAATCAATTCCATAGTAAAAGCTACAGGATAAACTCTTATAGTTCTATCAAAATAAAAGAAATTAAATATTAAACAGTAAATCTCTTGCAAGATCTTAAAGACTGTGTAGATAATGAAAATATTATACCATACCACTCTTAGGGTTTTACCCTCCATCCAAGAGATAACACCTGTATGGTGTGAGAAAGCCACTTGATCTGTTTTTAAAACCATATCATGCTTTTGTCCTTGCAGGATATCGATATGTTTAATGTATGTCCACATATTTATTCAGACTTTAAACCAGACCGATCCATGATGAAATCGGAATAATGATATAGTTTTATAATAAAGTAAATCTTTTGTTGTGACAAACCTTTATACTGGCCTTCAGTCGAAAGGTATGGGTTTTACACACACAAACTTCCAACCCCCAATTATTATAACAATGTCATACATCATAACCTGCATAATGAATGTTAAACAATGGCAAACGTGACTTAGACCCTTTGTAAAGAGATAGTACTATTCTTTTAGTTTTTTACAAGGTGAAATGGTGTAGTGCCAAACCTTAGTTAGTCTCGTCTTAACTCCTTATGTCTTTTTCCTTAGAGTTTCCCTTTGATTGTCATCAAGCTGTTTTGCATCCTGCACCTAGTATTTTTGACAGAGTCATGCTTTAGTGAAACTGACTAAGTAAGACCATAAGCCTTTCCCTGGTGCAGCTCAAGTAAAGAAACACACACACAGATTCACCACTCTGCCTTGAGACACTCTTATAATTAAGATAGTTTTGTTTTCATATTGGCATATCACATGGTTGATTAAGTAAATTATAACTTAACTACATGACAACCTTTGTGCAAAACAAGTGAAGTATGAGTAATAGTATCACTCTAAGCACTACCTAAGAAAATCCTATTATAAATTGCAGTAAAAGTTTTTTTTTAACAACTTTTAGGGGATGTTACATGTGGTATCAAAGCAAGATTCCAACACTAGGCCTCACAAGCTTGCTCGCTTATAAGAAAAAAAAGAGTATACGAATTTTATTATTGTACTTATTTATGAACATAAATATAAAACCTGTTTTACAGAAAATGGAGAATGTTGAAGCAACTGCAAAGAATGGACCTCAACATAATAACCCTGCCAACATTTATGTAAATTTTAATAATCCATAATTACTACAAATAGTCATAAAGTTGAGGGATGAACTCCAAAATGTGAAACGAGATAATCACATAATTTTAGAGTTGAGTGAATATGTACTGGACATAATGACTAACCAGGAAAAAGGTAAAAGAAGTTCTATTAAAACTGATTCTGAAACAAGAACTATAAACATAAAAGAAAGAGGACAAAGTATTCTGATAGTGAAACTTCCTCAGAGATTAAACCAAGGTCACATGGGGAAAGACAAACATACATTAGTGACAATAGTGAAGGCGACCAAAAACATAGGAGAAACAAGTATAAACCCTACGAAGATATTTTTGGAGAGTTCAAGAAAATAAAACCTCCTACGTTCAACGGGGAAGCAGAGAAAGGAGAAGAAGCCGAAGCTTGGTTATCAGGCATGAAGAAGTACTTCCAAGTTTACAATTATTCTAATAGATTAAAGGCCATAATGGTTATTTGTAATTTGACCGGAAAGGTCGACATATGGTGGCATGATATAAAGAGGACCTCAAGAATATAAAAGAGAAGTACTTGACTTGGAGAGTATTTAAGAAGTACTTCAAGAAAAACTTTATGTCTGAACAGTATTACAAGGATAGAGCCAAGGAGTTCTATGACTTAAAACTAGGTCCCATGTCCATGAAGGAATTGAGCAGCAAGTTCTTAAGTCTACTAATATACGTACCATACATAATAGATGAAAAACCAAAGATCCAAAGGTTTTTAAGCTATTTATATGCTAGTTTCAAAGATAGGATTGAGTTTGACAATTCAAAAAACTTGGAGGAAGCCATGAGAAAGGCATAAATTTGTTACAGATAGAGTGAGAAAAGGGAAAGTCTACCAAATTAGAAGACTAAAAACACTATTCAATTTGATCAAAGGATAAGAGGATTCAAGTCAAACAAGAATTTTGGAAGTAAGTCCCATAACTTCTCCAAAAACAACTACCAGAAAACTGATTTTAAAAATAAGGTACCCCAAAATACTGCAGCATCAAAGGGCATAGATTTATCTAACAATTTTGTTAGAAATATTGAACAACAGAAACCTGTCAAATGCTGGGAATGCCAAGGACCACACTACACCAAGTACTGTGTAAACCGGAAAGGGAATATTAGCAACATACACACAGTACAGGAAGAAGAAATAGTTGGATATGTGGCTAATGAGATGCACAGAATAAATGTAGCGCTAGAAAACCAACAAGAGAATCACCAGAATTCTATGGTAGAAGTGCAAGGTATGATCCAAAATTTCTCTGTTTCCATATTACTTGATCCAGGATCTAGTCTTAGTTATATATCTCCTAGTATAGTGGAAAAGTGTAAATTACCTTTAAAAAAATTTGATAAATCGTGGCTAGTCAAGCTAGCCACAAGAACAAAATGAAAGGTAGTACACATAATTAAAAGTTGTAATTTGATGATGAATCAGTTTGAAACTCAAGTCAAACTAAATGTGTTACCCTTAGGATATTACGATATTCTCGTAGGAATGGATTGGCTTGAAAAACACCAAGTAATTTTAAAATGTTTTCAAAATACTTTTACTTGTTTGAATAAGGAAGGAGAAAGAATTAATGTTATAGGAATTCCTAGAAAGATATATGTTAGACAAATTTCAGCCTTACAGATGAAAAATGCCGTAAGGAAGGGTTGTAAAATCTTTGTTGTGCACATTATAAATAATGAACAAGCTAAAAAAGAAAATAAACCAAGATTTGAGGATATCCCAATCCTGCAAGATTTCACGGATGTTTTCCTAGAATAAATTCCAGGGTTGCCTCCTAAACGAGATATGGACTTTACAATTGAATTAGTGCATGGAGAGGTATGTATGTAACACCCCGGTTTTGACCCCATTTGCATTAAAAATGTATATGTTGTATATAGTGTAATTAACCATGGTGTGGAGGTAAAGGCACAAACCCCACCATCAATTTAGCGTTTTATGTTTTGACGATTAAAAACATTGCCGATGGTATTTCATGCTAGCCGACACATTATAATTTTGGCATCATGTAAATATGCAATTTAATTAAAAACACACAACCAACTTTGTCAATGCAACAAATAATGAGATCGGGGCATTATTTTTTAAGGATAAGGGTGGGGGGAATATTCAAACCTTTGGTTCCAATGGGGAAAAGCCAAATGTCAAAGGGAGAACCCATCAAACAATTAACTACCTTTCTTGTCTCATTCACCCAATCATTTATTACTGCCCGAAATTGGTTGAAGCAGTTATTGCATGGGAATGGGAAGAGTATGGGAAAATAAATTCGAATTTGGGGAAAACCCATTTTTGGGGAAAAACGTTTTTGACTTTTGAGGCAAGTTAACACCCAAAATGCATGCCCATTTGGCCATACACCCATGTTCTCCATTTCCTCATGCAGTGGAAGCTTGGGAGCTATTTTACCTTCACAATTTTTCTTGATGTGTGTTCGCATTCACAATTTTGGAGCTCCTGGGTGTTTTCCTCATCACCATTCATCCATGTTGGGGCTCTCTCAAGCGGTTGGGATTTTCCTGTGTGCGACATTCACATTTTTGGGTTTGCTGTGTGTGTTTTACCTCATGCAGGTAGTCATTTCATGATTTTCCTCAGGTTGGGAATTCATTTTTGTGATGACTTATGGTTGATTTTCTTCCCCAACAATTTCAGTTGCATTTCCCCACTGTTTTCCAGGCTGAATATCGTTTTTGTGTTGCCCATCGATTTGGAGGAGAGACCACATTCTCTTGGATGTTGATGAATTCGTTTTTGGCCACAATAGGGCCAAAACGTCCCTGGGATACGAATTGTTGTTAGGGGGTTTTTTTCACCCACCTTGGCAATTCATTTTTTTGCCAACTATTTTCCTCAACCAAGAAATTGTATATATTGTTGTATATGCATTTGTGCTTTGGTCTGTATTGAATTGGGAGTGGAAATGGGGCCTGATCAGCTTGATAAACCTAGTGTGTGAAGGAACCTCGCAGACAGATCTAGGGGGTTGGTTTTCTTCTTTGCACACCCTAAATAGCACTAGAAGGGAGGGCATAGCCCGAGGGATTGTGTAGCAGAGAAGGTGATGCTTCCTTGTGTTGAGTGGGTAGATGTTTAGAAACTAGGATAGATTTGGTGCAAGTTTCCATAGCTCTGTTGAGGAGCTCACTAGCTTAACAATCAACCTATCCATCTCCTTTACAGCCTAATAAACCCAACTGTGTTGGCTTGGGTGAATTTTGTGGTATCCTTGGCTATGTGTGAGCTTGCTAGTGTTCCTTATTCCTTATGGAAATCATGCCCAACTTGGGGGTGGCAGTGTTGCTGAGAGATTGAGGAGCACATTAGCCTATGGTTGGGTGAAACATTGCAATGACATAGCTGGTTGCAGGACGAGATTCTTGCCAAGATAATTCTCTCTTATGTAATCTCTGAATTGTATTTGTTTAACGAAAATGATGAACATGTTTATGCTTCCCTTGTATGTTAAATATTTATGCATTTGTGCATGTATTAGTTCAATGCATTTCATTTTATCATGTGTATGTTCATGGGATTTAAATATCCTCGATTAGATAGCAGCAATAGCCGTGTCCTCTCTCTGGTAGAGGGGCGGGGACGTGAAAACCTAACTCTAAATCTCCCTATAGAATGAACATCTTGGAGCTAAATGAACTTAAATTACAATTACAAGATTTAATAGACAAACATTACATAAGACCAAGTGTGTCCCCTTAGGTAGAACCGGTCCTTTTTGTTAAAAATAAAGATGATACTCTATGTCTATGCATAGACTACTGTCAACTTAATAAAATGATGATTAAAAATAGATAACCTCTACCCCGCATTGATGATCTGTTCGGTCAAATACGCGGAGCGACGATATTCTCTAAAATCGATTTAAGGTGTGGTTATCACCAGTTAGAATTGAAGATGAAGACATCTTTAAAACTGCTTTCCGGACAAGATACAGGCATTATGAATTTGTGGTTATTCCATTCAGGCTAACCAATGCGCCGACAAATTTTATGTGCTTAATGAACAATGTTCTAAGTAAGTATCTAGATAAATTTGTAGTCGTCTTTATAGACGACATACTAATTTATTCTAAGACAAAAGAAGAGCATGATGAACACCTAAAGATAATCTTGCAAGTGTTAAGAGAACATCAGCTATATGCTAAGTTCGGGAAATGTGATTTTTATAAAGATAAAATATAATATTTGGGACACATCATATCCAAAGAAGGGATATCAGTGGACCCAGATAAAATAAAGGCTATAATTGATTGGCTTCTTCCTAAGGACGTGACTAATTTATGATCCTTTATGGGAATAACAAGGTACTACAAAAAATTTATTGAAGGGTTTTCAAGAATTTGCAACCCTATAACTTCATTACAAAATAAGGGTGAGAAATTTGTTTGGGATCAGATGAATGCAATGAAGGCTTGGGTGGGGTATTGAAACAGGAAGGACATGCAATTTCATATGAATCAAAAAATTTAAAAACTCATGAAATGAATTATGCAACCTATGATTTAGAATTGGATGCAATAATCCACGCTTTAAAAATGTGGCGTCATCACTTAATAGGAAAAATATTTATGCTAATGTTTGATAACATAAGTTTAAAGTATCTGTTTGATTAGCAAAATCTAAACGCAAGGCAAGCTAGATGGCTAGCTTTCCTTAGAAAATATGATTTTGAGATCAAACATATTAAAGGGAAAGAAAACAAAGTGGCTGATGCCTTGAGTAGAAACGATGTAACAATTTTTGTGGCTGCCATTAGCAATTAGAAAACTGATTTGGAAGATAAATTGGAAGAAGGTATAAAGCGAGACCCAGAATATCAGAATTTAAAAGAAAATATAACCGTTAGAATACATCTGAAAATGTACTTACAGATTACAGTTTTAATGAACAAGGTTTAATATTGTTTGAAAATAGACTGTATGTACCAAATATATCTGAATTTAAGCTGCTGATTTTGAATGAAATTCATAAAAGTCCTTATTCTAGACATCCAGGGTATAAGAAAATGATAGTTCTATGTTAAGAAAAGAATACTTTTGGCCTAACATGAAAAATGAGGTTGTTGAATTTTTAGCTAGGTGTATTGAGTGTCAGCAAGTTAAAGTTGAACATCAACACCCAGCAGGATTGTTACAGCCATTACCAATTCGAAATTGGAAGTGGGAAGTCATAAGTCTTGACTTTGTAAGTGGTTTACCTAAGAACCAGAAACAGAATGATTCCACAATGGTGGTTGTAGACAAGTTAAGTAAAGAAGCACACTTTATTCCTGTTAAAACAACTCATATAGTTGCTAATATAGATGATATTTTTATGAAATAAATCTTTCATATGCATGGAATTCCCAAGGTAATTATTTTCGACCGAGATCCTAAATTTACACGTAAATTTTGGAAAACATTATTTAAAGGATTGCTTATCATCTGCAAACGGATCGACACACAAACATAGTTAATCAGGTACTAGACGATATGATGTGAATGTATGTTAGTGATTATCCCAAGAAGTGGAAAGAATATTTGCATTTAGTTGAATTTGCTTACAATAACCATTATCAAGCCTCGACAAAGCTTAGTCCTTTTGAAATATTATATGGTAGAAAGTGTAACACTCCAATTACATGGATTAATCAAGTAGATCGATTGATGTTAGGACCTGACATGTTAAAAGCATTGGAACTAATAGTGAAATAGGTACAAGGGAACTTGAAAACTGCCCAAGACAGGAAAAAGAGTCATGCCAATATTAAAAGAAATCTGAAGGAATTCCAAGTTGCTGAGCATGTGTTTGTTAAGGCTAAACCAAGAAAGATATCCTTTAAATTAGGGAGCTGTGCTAAACTAGCACCCAGGTATTGTGTACCATTCAAGGTATTGGAAAGAGTGGGTTCGGTGGCTTATCAACTAGTGTTAGCCTTTCCCTGGTGCATCTCAAGTAAAGAAACACACACACAACTTTTCCACTCTTCCTTGAGACATTCTTATAATTAATATAGTTTTGTTTTCATATTGGCAGATCACATGGTTGATTAAGTAAATCATAACTTAACTACATGACGACCTTTGTGCAAAACAAGCGAAGTATGAGTAATAGTATCACTCTAAGCACTACCTAAGAAAATCCTATTATAAATTGCAGTAAAATAATTTTTTTTTTACGACTTGTAGGGGATGTTACATATCCCTTTCCAAGATTTTACCCCCAGGATTTTGAAAAAGTTTCATTCCAGCAGTTTTTGTGGGTTTAGGCTAAGATTTTGTCGACACTTTTTGTTGCTTTAGGCTCACAGTTTGTGGGCTCAATTTGGTCGTGGTTTCGTTTCATTGCTGCTTCAGTTGATGAAATACCTTTTTCCTATGTCCTTTCATCCACATTAATGCTTCATCAATGCATTGTTGCTCTATTAATGCAAGAAATATTGTCACCTTTTGACGATTTCCAAGATCTTGTTATAATACTGGATTTACCGCATTTGTTGTTGCACCCCCTTTTCTTTGCACATATATACAAGGATTAAGTTAACCACTATTTCTTAGTATTTGATTTTGCTATGCTTATATTGATTTAGTTGTGCTTAATTTACATTAGAGAGTTTCCAACAGATATTTTCTAACCTTGTCAAATTTGCAGGTATTCCTTCAGTCTGCTTCGTATTTGACCTTACAAACAGGTTCTATTATTATCTTTAAATTTCCACAAATCTATTTAACTCATGGTATATATGTATATATCTAAAGAGGTGTTTTAAATCTCAATAAAATGATAGGTATCAGTTTTTAGGCTAAATGAAAGTGTTGCTTATGATATGGTTAAACACCCTTGCTTTGTTTTAATTAAATGTGACTCCTGATATGTTGCAGAAGGACTGTGACTTGTATTGGTTATGTGGCTTCATAATAGTGTAATACTCATGCTATGTTTTGAATCAGTGAGTCTTGTATTTAATTATATTTTAACCCTCTCGTCATTCTAGCTTAGTGAGTTCCATGTATAATACTGTTAGTGTTTAAATGAATGTTGAAGTTATAAAAGTAAGTGTGTCACCTATAGTTTTCTTAGGAATATAACTTGTAAAACCCACTATCAATTTCCTAGGCCTGCACTCATTTTAGGTAAGAAATTGAGCCTAAAGATGCAAGGACATCGAAAATTGATAACCTCTTACAATAATTCTAAAGCTTAAAAATCACTATAACAAGCATTTCGACGCTTATAGATCCAATCTATAAGCAGAACAACCATTTTCGAACTGAACTGACTTTTTCGACTTCTGCCTTCTGAAGCAGGTTTTATTTTTAAAATTTTGACTTTGGCCGATTCCGCCTTCCGCATTTCGCTTTCCACAATACAGAATGAGGGGATATTTTTTTCAACTCATCGAGGAAATCTATTCTCAACTTCTACCTTCCGCCTATGCAGATTCCGTAACTTTCATTTTTTGTCAATAAAAATTTCTTGCTGACTTATGATTTCCACTATGCGGAATGAGGAAATAGGAAGTTACAAGTTTGCAATTAAATTTTGGTGCTTTCCGAATTCTTCTTTCCACCATACGGAATGCGGAAGTCGGAAAAGTCGTTGTCACTTTTTTTCTCATGTTTTTCTGTGTAATTATTTTTTCTTCCGCTTTTTGCTTTCCGAAATATAGAATGCGGAACTTTGATATGTTTTTAGTTCAAATATATTTATTTCCAACTTCTGCTTTTCGCAGTGCGAAATGCAGAATCCGGAAACACCATTTATCCAAAATTTCCCAAACTTTCTATTTTTGAGGTTCTAGTTGTCGCTTATGCGGATTTCGGAATTTTCATTTTTCGTTAGTCAAACTTTATTTCTGACTTCTGCTTTCCATTGTGTGGAATACGGAAATCGGAAGTTACAAGTTTGAAATTAAATTTCCGTGCTTTCCGAATTTTGCTTTCCGCGGTGCGGAATGCGAAAGCCAGAAAAGTCTTTGGCACTTTTTTTTCTCATGCTTTTCTGTGCAATTATTTTTTCTTCCGCTTTCCAAAGTACAGAATGCGAAATGCAGAATGTCGATGCATTTTTAGTTCAAATACATTTATTTCCAACTTCCTCTTTCTGTTGTGCGAAATGCAGAAGCCATAAATTTCAAATCCAAACTTTCCAAACTTTCTATTTCCAAAGTTTCAGTTGCGCGCGTTCATCTCAGCTATTGGATGTCTTTCTAGTTTCCAACTTTCACCCAAGAAAACATAGATAAAATAGATTCAAACCTTGGCCCACAATGCTTGCGCTATTCTTCCAACTGTTTTATGATGTTTAAAATATCTTCTATAAGATTGACAAACCATAAGGCATGATTCTATGTTTGTGACAGTCCACATTTAATAATTTTTACAGATAATGAATAACTGTAACCACCTGGTTTTTACCCCGTTCGCGTTAAATGTATACGATGTAAATATTGTAATAAATCATGGCCTGGAGCTAAAGGAAAAATCCCCACCATTGATATATCGTTTTATGTTTCACCGATTAAAATTGATGACAATGGTATTTTGTGCTAGCCAACACATTACAATTTTGGACATCATGTACATATGCAATTTAATTAAAATACCCACGACCAGCTATGTCAATGCAACATTAAAAGAGATGGGGCCTGATTTCCTAAGGATAGGGGGGGGAGGGGGGAAGGGCATTCAAACCTTTGTGCTAATGGGGAAAAGTAGAATTTCAAAGGGAGAACCCATAAAAAATGTCAACTACCCTCTTCTTGTCTTTTCCTAGTCATTTATTTATGCCATAAATTGGTTGAAGTAGTTATTGCATGGGAATGGGAAGAGTATGGGTAAATAATTAGAATTGGGTAGAGCACCCATTTTTGGAAAGCGGGTTTTGACTCCTTGGGCAAGTAAAAAGCCCAGAAACGTTTTCCCATTCCCTCATGCATTCACGTTTTTGTCTTCCCCACGTTTTTGCAGCTGTTGTGCATTTCTCCATGGACGTTTTTGTAGTGTTCTTAATTTTTTCCATGGCTGGGAAGTGGTTTTGTTAACATTCAATGGTTGGGATCTTTGTTGGGAGTTTTTGTGTTGTTTCTACATTCCTACGATTGGGAATTTCGTGTTTTCAATGTTGCACAGTCAATGGGGGAGATATCCACAAATTTAGGGAATGAGGGAGTCACTTTTTCCCATGTGAAGCTATCGAACGTTTTTGGAAATCGAGTTTCTCTCCTAGGGTCGTTTTCCCCCATCTGCAAATTCATTTTTGGCTCCCAATTCATTTTTATTCAACCCAGAATTTTGTATCTGTTGTGTGTGCATATTTTTCTTTTATCTGAACTGGTTGGGAGTGGAATTGGGTTTGAACTAGCTTGATAAACCTAGTGTATGAAGGAACCTCACAGACAGATCTAGAGGGGTTGGTTTTCTTCATTGCACATCCTGAATAGCACTAGAATGGAAGGAATATCCTGAGGGACTGTGTATCAGAGAAGGGGATGCTTCCTTGTGTTGGGTGTGTAGATGTTTAGAAGTCAATCCAGATCTAGTGCAAGTGTCCATAGCTCTATGATTGAGCTCACTAGCTTAGCAATTTAGCTTTCCACCTCCCTAGCAGCCTGATAAACCCAACTCTGTTTGGCTTGGATGAATTCTAATATGCCTTTGGCTATGTGTGAGCCTGCTAGTGTTCCCTTATTCCTTGTAGGAATCATGCCCAGCTCGGGGGTGGCAATGTTGCTGAGAGATTGATGAGCACACTGGCCTATGGTTAGGTGGAACGTTGCATCAACGTAGCTAGTTGTGGGACAAGCTTCTTTCAAGGTAAGTATTCTTGTATATTTTATCTATGTAACTATATGTGTTTATGGATTAATATGCACATGTTAAATTCTTTAATGTAATGTGTTTTGATTCTGCTGTATGTTAATGATTTATGCATCTGCATATGTATCTTCTATTTCATTGCATTTTTTTATTTGATGTTCACGGGGCTTATATTTTCCAGATTGATAGCAGCATAGTCGTGTC